>CM060095.1:5682509-5795009 GCA_030522485.1 Stenchaetothrips biformis | reverse complement strand
CCTATGAAATTAGGACTTTCTCGGTCTCGGGGTGCAAGTGGCGGAAGGCGCGAAAACCATCGCCACTCCCCTCCCACGACCCCCTCCCCATCCCCTCCCCCTCGTCTTGCAACTCCTTGTTGGCGCTAACAAACGGACATTCCGGCCGCGCTAGACAGCGGCAGCCTTACGGCCCTCATAAACAAACGGCCGGTAACAGATCGCCCAAGTCGGCAGGGCTGGGCAAAGCAGGGCGGGGCAGGGCGGGGCAGGGCGGGGCGGGGCAGGGCGGGGCACGCCACGCCAAACCCCATCGCGGACTGCGGCGCAAAGCTGAACGTCATACGGCCGCTGGGCCGCCGACGTAATGAAATTCGAAACAAAACCAAAGCAAAATGGCGGGGAAATGACTCTGAGGTGTGTGTGTGTGCGCGCGCGCGTGTCGTGCCACAAAGCCCGGTTAGGGGAGGGACGGGGTGGGGGGGGAGCAGCTGCGAAGCGATATTCCCGATTTTAGGGCGCCGTAAACTCGGGCAAGTGGTGTTACAGACATTGGCAACCAAACGCCGGGAATCGAATTTTGAAATTAACCCTCGCTTGTGTATAGCTTGTCCCCCTCCCCCCCCATCTCTTTCTCTCCGTCTCCCGCTCGCTCTGTTTGTGACATAATTCAATTTCGAGACATCGTCCGGCGCCCGACTCTGGCGGCATGGCGAGACATGGTCGTTCGGCCCCATGGCCCTCATTGCCTCGCTCCACTCGCCCGCCACCGAGGAAAGAAAACTACTTTCCCCGTGTCACAGTATTTGCATGCGGATTTTCCGGGCCGCCGGAGCGCGAAAAGAGAGAGAACGAGAGAGAGAGAGAGAGAGAGAGAGAGAGAGAGAGAGAGAGAGAGAGAGAGAGAGAGAGAGAGAGAGAGAGAGAGAGAGAGAGAGAGAGAGAGAGAGAGATGTTCCTCCGCCGTATCGAACTTGCGATACCAAGCCGGCCTGGTTAAAGGACACTTTTGGGAATTTTTGTAACTATTTGCCCTACGTCCCACTACGATAACTGAAAAAAAGAACGCCCAACAGCCGGGGCACAAAAAAGGGGGGAAAAAATAGGAAGAACCGGGATTTGAACCCGGGACCCCGGCCGGGCAGTCGGCAACGTCCCTCCACCGCACTCTTGAGGGGGAGGTGAGAACGACCCCCCAGCCCCACCTTCCCCTTCCTGCCGGCGATGGCTGCTTCCTTTCCTCCCGAACCCTTCCCGTGCCACTCTGCCAACTGTCCGCACTTAATTGCACGCGAAGAGCCCCGTCGAGCCGAGGAGGGCGGAGGGGAGTCTCCTTCCTCTGCCCCCTATTTCCCCCTTCCCGTGGTCAGATTTAGATTGCCGACCGCATTCTCTGCACGGCGCGTTGCAGTGGCAGTCGGCGCAGAGTAGAGGAGCGTCCAGCGTCGGCCAATTCGCCCCCCGCCCCGCCCCGCCCCGCTTCGGCCGGTGTCGGGGCGTAAAGACCGCCTCGGCCAGTGGGCCGCCGGGCAGCCGCCGGGCCGCAGCACTCCGCCGCACGGCACGGCGCGGCACGGCACACCAACGCAAGTTTCCGACAATGGCCGACGCGCCGAAAGCCACGGCGGTGGCGGTCACATGAGCTCGCTTGAGGGGAAAAAAAAGAGACCGACGAAAAAAAAAAATAAAGAGGCGGAGGGAGGAAGCTTCTTCTCGTGGGACGTCCCGCGTAGGTGCGAGAGAGACAGAGCGACGAGACGCTGCACGGATGCGGAACCCGCCCACTCTGGTCCAGGCATGGCGTACAATGGGCCAGAAGAGCGGTGCAGGCGGCCAAAAATTTTTGACGCGTTTTGAGCTCCGGAGTCGCTAAATGGGACTCGAACCGAACGTGTGGCGCGGGGAGGGGTTAGGGGTAGGCGGCAAGACTGCACAGCAGCAGCCGTTGGCACCGTCCTGCACCGAGAGCTCTTGCTTGGGGTGCATGATTTAAAGTGGCCGAGGAAAAAAAAAAGGGGAGAGATGCTGCCTGCGGTCCGGGGCGGCGACAGGAAGCGTGTCTGAGGGAAGGGGAAGGGGGGGAAGGGGGAGGGGGAAAGGCGGACCGCAAACCGACCGACCGGACCAACTTGAGCTCGAGGGGATGCTGCCCTGGCCCGAACAGCACCACGGACCAGCGCTCCACACCTTACCCCGCCTGCTCTCACTCACACTCAGAGGGGCGCGCACACACACGCACACGCACACACACACACACACACACACACACACTCACACGGGCCATAAACACAGGGGACGGGCTACTTCCGCGTGGCGGAGGGGCGCCGCCGAGTAGGAGCAGCGGCGGGACGGTCCGCCCGCCGTCGTGGGGCGAAACAATTGGGCGGCGTGCCTCCAGCGGGTTTTGTCGCTTGCTCTCTCTGTCTCTGTCTCTCTCTCTCTCTCTCTCTCTCTCTCTCTCTCTGTCTCTCTCTCTCTCTCTCTCTCTCTCTGTCTCACTAGCTCCTCGGACGGGCCTCATGCCATGGGTGCGAGAGAGACAGAGAGCTGCTGGCGCTGCCCCGCCCTGTCCGGAACAGTTTTAATTCCGGGCGGGTTCTTCGCGTCCTTCCCGGCCCCGGGGTGCCCCGGACCAAGCAGGAGCAGGGAGAGAGAGCGAGAGAGAGAGGGAGAGAGAGCGAGAGAGAGAGAGAGAGAGAGAGAGAGAGAGAGAGAGAGAGAGAGAGAGAGAGAGAGAGAGAGAGAATAAGGAGAAAAGCGGCAGACAGCCACACAAGGGTCCTTCTAACGAGGACAGCCCGTCCCGGCGGCCCCGCCAAGTGTTTTTGTCGCTCCGCGCCTTGGTCCCGTTGGTCGCTCGCCACGTTAAAATTGCGCGATATTGTGTCACGGTGGCGCGGATGCTGTGGAAAGAGACAGAAAAGGGGGAGGAGGGGGTCCCTGAGTATCCTGAGACCTCTTCTTCGGCGGGTTTCATCACCCGCCGTGTGCTTTTTGCCGAGGCCACGACCACCGCAACGGGCAGCCTATCCGACCGCCTGGCAGTGTTTCGTCGCACTGTAAAAAGTCTACGAAGCATCGCATCGAAATACGAAAAAACCGAAGGCTTTGTAAAATCTTCGAGGAAATGCTTCGTATTCTGAAGCAAAATCCTTCGCAATACGAAGCATTTCTTCGTAATACGAAACAATTCTCCAATGCCTCATTTTGCTTCGTGGTTACGAAGCAGGTTCTCCGTAGGCTTCTTTGAGTGCGCTCTGTCGTCTCCAGGTCGACAAGACCTCGGTTCGGAATCAGCCAGCCTGGGGCAGGCATTGAGGACGAGCAGGCTCAAGGTCCCCCTTAATCTTGCTTCCCACTCACTCCCTCATTTCTTTCCTTTTATCGCCCTTCTAGGTGGGAATGCTGCCCCTCCGCCGCCACTCGCTCCGTCAGGGTTCGGCCCTTCGCCCCGCGGCCAGGTCACCCCGCACTCCTGGCACTTCTCCGTGTCCTCTGGGCGTCACGGCCGCACAGTGGGCCAGAAGACCGGCACCGCAGGCGGCCAAAACTCGAGACGCGTTTGGAGCCCCAGAGTCGCTAAATGGGACTCGAATCGAACGGCATGAACCCACCAATGGGTTGCTCTGCGAACGAGGAATCCATTGGTGGGGTCACACGGTCGGCTCGAGTCCTATAGCGACTCGGGAGCTTAAAACGACTCAACAGTTTTGGCCACCACCTGCGGCAGTCTTCTGGCCCACTGTGCGCCACCACGACGACGACATCGGGCTGCCGTACTTGAGGCAGGGGGCAGCAGAAGGTCCGAGCTAAAAGAAGGAAAGGGGGGGGGGCAAAAGTTGCCTGCGGTCCAAGGCCCAGGACACAGGGGCGCATTGGGACGCCCTGCGGCCGGTGCGCTGGGGCCCCCAATCGGGACCCCATTGGGGGCGCCACCACGCCCCCTTCTTCACCCTCACCGTCGCCAAGACGAATACGCAGCGTGAAAAAGACCAGCAGGTGAACATGCGGCAGCCCTCAGATCTGGCTTTCGAGTAAAACGACCTTGTAAATGCCTGTGTACATGACCTCGAGGATCTCAAGGGCGGGACAAGAGGCACTCAGGAAGGGGAGCGGCCGAGCAGCGCGCTCATTCCCTCCCTCTCTCTCGCACCAATGGGGCGTCCCGTGGAGGGGCGTGTACAGGTAGGCAAAGTGAGATGGAGGTCTGAGGGGTGCGGGTTGCAGGGGGAGGCGGACCACGGCGGCGTTCGAAACAGTCGGTCCTCGCGACCGGAGGACCGGAGCTTGAAGCTTTGGTGGCCCTCTGGGCGCCGCACTTTTTCTCTCCTGACGGGGCAATATCGGCGGCGCGGGGTGCCACGTCTGCCGAAATGCCGGCGAGGGGGGTAGTGAGGGAGGGGGTAACCCAATTAGCAGCTCGCCAAGGTATCACGTTGAGTCTCGGCCTCACCTCCAACTTAATCAAGCCTTCTGCCAGACACGCCCCAGCGGCCGGCCAGCCCGACCGACCCGGGCCACCTCGTCAAAGAAACTCAAAAGGGATTAAATCGGGCAGAGTAGCGTTTGGATAGAGTGCTCCGATAATGAGTTCAGAGTGCGTTGGGGTGGCTGACGTGGCGACCGACAAGCCAACCGACCTACGCGAAAAATTTGCAACAAGTTCAAGTTAAGGTTTTCATCTCACAACGAGAAGAGTCGAAAAAAGACATTGAAACTGCAGATTTATTTCAAAATTTACCATTTGCGCCACGTGTGCACATAGAGTGCAAAACTAGTACTATTGTTTGTTTTATTTTGCTTCACTTTTTCAGATGCGCCTCCCTTCTGGCCCACTGTGCATCGCTAAGTGGGCCAGGCGGGCCGCTGGAGTAGACCGTCCTCCACGGTTCGATTGGTCTCACCGACAACGCACATTACGTTTGTCAGGATCTACGGGCCGCGCCGCGCCTCGCCCGTTGTTTCGCCGCGCTGCTCCATTGCGTCCTGGTGAGGAAAGGGATTCTCTCGAATGGCCGCGTCCAATGGACTCCCATCGATTCGGCGGGCAGGGACGCACCCGACGCCATCGAGGCACCGATCCCTGTTCATGGACACCCAGAAAATTGATTTCTTGAATCAATTAAAATTTACTTGATGCAAGTAAGTTTTTGCATTAATGTGCCTGAGTAAAGTTCTGCTTTGAGTGAACTAGAAATATTCTTGATATGGTTGGGGTTGAATGAATGCAAGGCCTTAATATTGATCTGACACTCAGTTTCAATTGAGTGTTTTTAATCAAGAAAAATATTTTACTTGATTCAAGAAATCATTTTTTTCCGGGTGAATACATCGACCCATCGACGCCGCGTATCGCCCGCTTCTCGTTCGTCGATAGGACATCGACGTTGCCTGGCCGTCCCCTCGACGCGGCCTTCCTTGCCGCTGCCACCGGCGCGCAGTGGGCCAGAAGACCGGCCCACTGCGCGGCGGGCTCATCCAGTGGCCTACATCTTTGGCGGGCGTAATGTTCAAAGGGCCGGCGAAGCCAAAGTGAAGCCGAGGCGAATCGCCCCAAGGTACGGTAGGCGGCAGGGCGGGGCGGGTCCAATCCAGAACAAGAACGCCGGCTTGAGGCCTTGTCGAACCGAACGCAGAGCGGCATAGCAAGGATCGGCCACGGCACGACATGGCAGGGCGACGCGCAAAAAATATTTCGAAGCTCCGCTAATTTTTAGGAGTGAAACTTATTTTCGCTAATTTAGTAATCTCGCGCAGCTGAAGATTTTTACTAATACGCGCCCACTTGTCAGGCACGTCGGTCGAGATTTTCCTGTCACAGCTGATGTCTTAGAAGCACAAACAATTTTCTGGCACTCTCCAAACTGAAGTGTGTGCATGCTTGCAAGCACACTCTTATTTACAGCATACTTGCTAGGCACACGCTAAAATAGAGTGTGCCTGGCAAGTGCACGCTAATTAAGAGTGTGCCTGAAAGTACAAGCTAAAATACACTCGATTAGTCCTATCTGAAAGCATGGACCAGTTTAAGTGTACTTGCAGGTACACTCTTATTTAGCGTGTACTACCAGGCACACTCCATTTTAGCGTGTGCCTAGGAAGTATGCTGTAAATGAGAGTGCGCTTGCAAGCATGCTCTTATTAGAATGTACTATGTAGTATGTACACACTTCAGTTTGCAGAGCACCAGTGATTAATTTCTGTGCTAAAGGGCTAAGGTCTGGTCGGGAAATAATTTTTTGGCACTGCACGTCCGCCTGGGATCGGGTGTAATGTAGCTCGGCACGGCGTGACCGCGGGGATTCGGTTTCCTAGTTCCCCGTAGTTCATTGATGTCCCCGCTAATGCGCCGACAACCCACGCAACGCAAGCCCGACAGGCGGGGCGGGGCGGGGCGGGGCGGGGCGAGGCGGGGCGAGGCGGGGCGAGGCGGGGCGCTCTCATCAAGCCGGTTCCAAGCGTCGGGCCGCGCAACGACACACTGACACACGCACGGCGTCAAAGGGGCTGGCCTCATTGCACAACCGCATCCCACCCCGCCCCGCCCCGCCGAGCCGCTAATCACGGGAACAACAAAACTGGGGAAACTTGTCGGTCCCCAGCGCCACACTGCAAAGCCACTGCGCGGTGCGCAGTGGGCCAGATGACCGCCGCAGGCAGTCAAAAATCTAGTCGCGTTTCAAGGTGCGGAATTTTGACCGCCCAAACCGCTCTTCCGGCCCACTGTGCGGTGCAGTCCGGGGTGGGGAGGGGGTGGCGTTGTCCTGGTGTGCTTCGGTCGAGGAAAGGAAGGCATTAAAGCACGCGCTCGCACGCACTCAACACAAACGAAATTACATCACGCTTTCCTAATGGCGGGAGAAATAAAATAAAACACGCGGAATGCATGTAATAAATGGGTGCAAGGACGCCTCCAGGAGACAATTCCGGGCCGGATTTAAGCTTACCAGCTTCCGGCCACCAATACCGTCAATACCGGGCTAATGGCTGCGAGGGGCACTTTTTCATCAGAGGGGGACACCAGGGCGAAAGGGGAGAGAGGGGGAGAGAGGGAGGGAGGGAGAGAGAGAGAGAGAGAGAGAGAGAGAGAGAGAGAGAGAGAGAGAGAGAGAGAGAGAGAGAGAGAGAGAGAGGGAGAGAGAGACCTGGGTGCGGGGTCCGGGGGGGGGGAGGGGGGGCTCACCACGTTCGCTTCGACGGCAGCCCGCCCGGGGCCACACAGAGATTAGGCCAGTGGACAGCGCCCGGAAAAATAACGGAGCGAAGACCAGAGGAGGGAGGAAGTGGGGAGGGGGAGGGGGGCTGCCGCAGCCCAGGCTCAAGTGGCACGGTATGGGCCGCTCCCAGCCGCTTCCGTCTCATTTGCAACGCACGTATACACTTTTACTGCAGGCTTTATGCCCGGCCAGTCGGCTCTCGCCAACCAAATCCCCCCAGCGACCAGCCGCGGCCGGCCCGGAGCAGGTCCGCCCGGAGCAGGTCCGCCCGGAGCAGGTCCGCCCGGAGCAGGCCAGCAGCGCAGCCCGTCGGTTATGGCCGACATAGTCAACAACAAGAAGGACATAGCGATGGCCGGACTCCGCGCAGCTGGCAAACTTTGCGGGCGGGCGGCGCCTCGGCACACAGTGGGCCAGGAGACCGGCGCAGGTGGCCAAGACTCTAAAGACGCGTTTTGAGCTCCAGAGTCGCTAAATGGGACTCGAGCCGAACGTGTGACCCCACAAATGGATTCCTCGTTCGGAGAGCAGTCCATTGGTGGGGGGTCACACGTTCCGTTTGAGAACCATTTTGCGACTCTGGGGCTCCACGCCTCCAACGGTCTTCTGGCCCACTGTGCGGCACTGCTCGCGGCGAGCAGGAGAACTTCTTGGCGCAGCGGTCCTTGCTGCGCTCCGCCGTCGTCGTGGCGGAACGTATTTTAACACCTTCACGCCAGTACGAGAACCAAGTTCTCGTACCAGCTGAAGGCTAGGTTAGGCTTCGGCGCAAAGGTGTTACAGAGTTTTGTTTTTTTTAATTAATGTCTTTGTCTTTTTTTTTTAGTTCAAACTTGACAACTTGGCACCCTGATACTACTAGGAAGAAACCGGAGGCTCACCGAAATAGGTGCTGTTGGTGAGGACCCAGAACACCTTGAGCGGGTCGACCATGACTCCTAGAGGCGCGGCGGGCGGAGCATAGTACCAGGAGAAGATGACCAGCAGCCAGCAGAGCGCCGCCCAGACGCCGGAGCCGCGCGGCCCGGGCCTGCCGCACTCGGCCGCGCACGCCGCCACCGCGGCCACGCGTCACCAGGGGCACTAGGTGGCCGCCACCGTCCGCGACCCGCAGTCACCAGGAGCACCAGGTGGCCGCCACCGTCCGCGACCCGCAGTCACTGTCCGCGACCCGCAGTCACCAGGAGCACCAGGTGGCCGCCACCGTCCGCGACCCGCAGTCACTGTCCGCGACCCGCAGTCACCAGGAGCACCAGGTGGCCGCCACCGTCCGCGACCCGCAGTCACTGTCCGCGACCCGCAGTCACCAGGAGCACCAGGTGGCCGCCACCGTCCGCGACCCGCAGTCACTGTCCGCGACCCGCAGTCACCAGGAGCACCAGGTGGCCGCCACCGTCCGCGACCCGCAGTCACTGTCCGCGACCCGCAGTCACTGTCCGCGACCCGCAGTCACTGTCCGCGACCCGCAGTCACTGTCCGCGACCCGCAGTCACCAGGAGCACCAGGTGGCCGCCACCGTCCGCGACCCGCAGTCACCCCGCACAGCCAGTCTCAGGCAGCCACTCGGCCACTCGCGAGGTGGCAGCTGCGCCTACAGGTAGCCGGTCCGCACGGTCCGTGGACTTCCCTGCGCGCCCTGCAGTGTGGCGGTCCGCACCGAGCCGCCGCAGCCTGCCGACTAGCCCGCTGGAGCGCTGGAGCACAGTGGGCCGGGCCACCCAGCGAGGGGCGGCAGGGGGCGGCAGGGGGCGGGGGCGCTGCCCCCTCCACTCCGCCCCACGGTGCGCGCCCGCTGACAAGTGTCTGCCGCAATAAAACCATTTACAACCCCTGCCATCAGAATAACCATTCGTCCTAAGGAGGCGGCCCCGTGGCGTGGTGGGTGGGGTGGGATGGGGCGGGGTGGTGCCGGGGGGGAGGGGGGGTGACTCCTCCGGGCACGCAAACACCCTCGACGACAGAGGCGCCGTCGATCGCATCCTAACGGCCTGCCTCCCCGCCTGTCAATCTTTTCTTCACGCAGCTTGTGCCGTCTTCCAGAGCTGCCTTGGCAGGGTTGACCGGCGGGCCACAAAAGCCACCCTGCCTGCATCCAGGGGCGGCTCTAGAACTGCCTTCGGAAGGGGACGTGACCTTGCCCAACCTTCATATTATTTACCATGTAAGCTCCTGCGTTCGCTTACGCCTGCCAGGTTTACTGTTTCCTGTCCATGGCGGCATCCAGAACTTAAGAGCAGATTTTAGTCGATCCTATGCCAAGTACACAATTCAGTTTGTCGAGTGCGTGCAGTGGAGCGACGGCGGCTAGGTAAACCGATGGGCGGGACGCCCGAGTGAAATCAAGCCACCTTTGTTCCTCGAGTCGGAAAATCAGTCAGCGCCCTCCGCGCGCGGGGTTCACGGCGGCGCCGCCTGCCTCCAGCTGCCTCTGACTGGCTGCCTCTGGCTGGCTGCCTCTGGCTGGCTGCCTCTGGCTGGCTGCCTCTGGCTGGCTGCCTCTGGCTGGCTGCCTCTGGCTGGCTGCCTCTGGCTGGCTGCCTCTGGCTGGCTGCCTCTGGCTGACTGCCTCTGTCTGCCAGCCTCTGTCTGGCTGCCTCTGGCTGCATATCGTGTCCGATATCTCCGCCTGACAGCGCTGCTGTCGCTTCGATGTATCGACTGTACCGACTTCTGCTCATGCTTCCGCTTTTGTATTATTCTCTGTGTGTTCCTGTTCCTGTAAAATGGTCGGTTAATAAACGTTGAGCCGTTCACACCGTCGTGTTCTCTATTCGTGCACATCTGAATAATCCATCACCAATTCTGAAGAACTCCGAACACAATAATGGCGACGAAGATGCCTGTTTTTTCCGGTGATCTGTCTTCGGTGTGACCTGTGAACTGTGAAATAAGTGATCTCAACCTGTGTGACTCTGACCGGTTATCGACTATGGCCCAACAACAAGTGGTTCTCCTGAATCAAGTTGGAACCATTGATCATTTCGACCCCAACGGTCCTAATTCATTGGATCAATGGCTAATGCGTTTCCGTATCTATTGCAATGCCAATGGTATCTTGCCTTACCAATGGATGCCGATGGTCACTTCCTCGAGGCGTCGAACCGGCGTCGGAACCTGTTTCTAACCTCCTGCGGCCCACGCGCCTTTGCCATCCTACAAACGGCGTGTCTCCCCACCGATCCGGAGAATCTTTCCATTCCAATGCTCGAGGACTTCCTCCGACAACATTTTCAACCCGTGGGGCTCGTGGAAGCTAACCGTTTCACATTCCAGCAACGAATTCAACAACCCAATGAAACCGTGTTTGGGTTCATCTCTGCCTTGCAAGCCTTGCCGTACCTTGCAACTGGCAGCATTTCTATGATCAAGCCATGAAATCCCAGTTGATTTTGGGCCTCCGCCATCAAGATACTCGTCAGAAACTCACTTCCACTGCTGCCTTGAGCTGGGCTGTTGCCAAAGCTACTGCCCTTCAGGATAACGCTGTCCGTACCCAGATGCGTGCACTGACACAAGCCCACAAACAGGCCAGTGCTCGTGTCAACAACGTCTTCGAGAAGAAGGAAAAGCCTGCCAAGGAACCTGCTCCTTAGTCAAGACGCAGCCTGCGAAGAATCCCAAGAAGGAAGACACTTCCAAGAACTCCAATGACTCGTCTGAAAAGAATTCCAAGGACTCGTCTGGAAAGAAGTTTGGTCCCTGCTTCCGCTGCTCACGTCTCCATGATGCCAAAACTGGCATTGTGGCCAACTGGGAATGCAAGTATTGTCATCAGAAGGGTTACATTGTCAAGACTTGCCCTGCCAAGAACAAGTCCAAGTCTCCTCAAGTCAATGTGGTATTTCCAAACACTGAAGGTAACGACGACTTGTTTGGCGACAGCCTTCTAGACTTCGAATAATATGTAACTTTATTTGTGATAACAGATCATTGGACCTGGAAATGGAATTCAGTACGTGAACACCAATTGAAGAACTCCGAACACAATACTGCCTGATTCTATCTGGCTGCCTCTGGCTGCCTCTAGATGGCTGCCTCTAGATGGCTGCCTATAGATGGCTGCCTCTGTCTGCCTGCCTCTGGCTGGCTGCCTCTGTCTGCTTGCCTCTGTCTGCCTGCCTCTGGCTGCCTGCCTCTGGCTGGCTGCCTCTAGCTGGCTGCCTCTAGCTGGCTGCCTCTGGCTGCCTGCCTCTGGCTGCCTGCCTCTGGCTGCCTGCCTCTGGCTGCCTGCCTCTGGCTGCCTGCCTCTGGCTGGCTGCCTCTAGCTGGCTGCCTCTGGCTGGCTGCCTCTGGCCCGGGCGGCTTGTCCCGCGGCTCCGCCGCCCCCACCGACGCAAAGCCCTTGGCAAAACAGGCCGGGGGCCGCGGGACGGCGAAGACGGCGCAGCAGCGCAGCGAGAAAGGTGCGGCCGCCACAACGGCAGCTGGTGGCGCAGGACGCGTTTCTTGCCGCCGCTAATGTACCAGCACGCCCGCGACGCACAGTGGTCCAGATGACCGTTGAGGCGGCCAAAATTCTAGATGCGTTTTGAGCTCCACAGTAGCTAAATGGGACTCGAATTGAACGTGTGACCCCACAAATCTATTCCTCGTTCGAAGAGCAATCCATTGGTGGGGTCACACGTTCGATTCGAGCCCCGCTTAACGACTCTAGAGCTCAAAACGCTACTAAAATTTTGTCCGCCTGCGCCGGTCTTTTGCGGACGGCCGGGCGTCAACTCGAGACTCCAGGCGGGACGACGGACGACGACGAAGACGGGGAGGAAGAAACGCGGAAAGAGGCAGTACGCAAAGCAGGTGGCGTGCAGCGCTTTCAAAAAGATGGATGCGCGTCTGCCTCTGGCCGTGCGGAGGGGGCGCCTCGCTTCTTGAGGCGGTGACGGGCGCTGCCTCCGCGACTCGCCCAAACCTCAATGCAGATAAGAAGAGGCCGCTCGGCCGAGGGGAGGGCCGGGCGAAGAGGCGAGCCGACTCCGGGACCGGCATTACGACTCGGCCGGGAGGGGGTGCACATTGGGCCAGAAGACCGGCGCAGGCGGTCAAAAATCTAGACGCGTTTCGAGCTACAGAGTAGCCACCCGGACTTCTGGCCCACTGTGCTGGGATACAAGGCAGTTGCCAATTCTAGATTCGTCTTTCCTGAACCGACAGAGTTTGAGGTGGGAGGCCTTGAAAACAAAGTCAAAACAACCAGTAGAAGAAATATTCCGAAAATCAGTGTGGCTCCAGCATCCAGCCCCAGAGAGACCAAGACTACGCCTACGCTGGAGGACGCTCCCAGTTCCACAACTCTAAACACGGGGCCTTCGCCTTTTACCCTACTTCGCCCGATATGCGTCCCCTCGGGGCGAGTCCTGACAGAGGGGTAGTTCCACACAAGGTCAGGTGAGTGGAGCAGGCGGCCGGGCGTGGCGCCGCTACACCAACTTGTGTCTCATGGGTATTGTTTCTCGAGGCTCCCAACGCATTCACTTTGATGACGCCGAGTCTGCGGGCCCGAGAGTGTGGGGCTCGGGGGAGGGGGTGGGGGAATACAACGAGGGATGTTCGGGCCACCACGAGTGCCGGTCCACTGCGTCCGAATGTGTGCATTCCACGAAGGAAGTGGTGCCCCGAGCCGCGTTGAGCCCCCAGCAGCCTCCCTGCTGCTGCCAATGCACAGTGAAGACCGCACCAGCGGGGACAACCCGGCGGCGGAGAGACAACTCTCTATGATTAAAGGGAGAGACTTTAAAACCATCAGAGAGAGAGAGAGAGAGAGAGAGAGAGAGAGGAACAAGAGTGGACCCACCTTTTATTGTTTCGGTTCGGCTTTGTAGGCCGGTCGGTAAACGTAAGCTGCTAAAAGGCAAAGCAAAAGCCAGAGCGCGGACAAAAGTCCCTAAAAAGGCCGATGTGTTCGGACCGAAACGCGATTAGAACAAAACGAGCCCACTTCATCGCGGCCGGCGTGCAGCTGCAGCGAGGCCGCCCAAATCAGGCACCATACACCGGCCTAAGCCAAACCGACGCCAAACTGTTTATGTTTCGTATATAGGACCGTTAAGTATCCATCTTTGTAATATTTTGATGTGTCTAAAGTGATGGATTTTTAGAGACGCATATTTTGTCCTTGAATCATTTTTCGGTAATTATTCCGAATAGGGGCTCCACCTATAGGGGGCGAAAGTTTGGTATCATTGGATAGGTATTGACGAGTACTGTTCGGAACTGCAAGAAATATGTGGCGCTCTTGAAGGATATTGCTATAAATGTTTATTTAAGTACCCCACCCTAACCTCGAACCACGCAGCGATATCGTGAAATGCACTCGTACCGTCAACTTACCACGCATTAGGTAGAAGGGTGAATGTTAGGAGGATGTTAGATCTACCTCGCAGACCCACAATGTACCCCCAAATATTTTCCCTTCTATTAATTCGAGAAAGTTGACTCGGCCGTCTGCTGAAGCGACAGGTGGCGCCATCTTTGAGCCGCCTCTGTAGGTTCGTCGGCCCCATCCAGTTTTCCCGAATTAATAGAATAGAAAATATTTGGGGGTATATTGTGGGTCTGCGAGGTAGATCTAACATCCCCCTAACATTAACCCTTCTACCCAATGCGTGGTAAGTTGACGGTACGAGTGCATTTCACGATATCGCTGCATGGTTCGAGGTTAGGGTGGGGTACTTAAATAAACATTTATAGCAATATCCTTCAAGAGCGCCGCATATTTCTTGCAGTTCCGAACAGTACTCGTCAATACCTATCCAATGATACCAAACTTTCGCCCCCTATAGGTGGAGCCCCTATTCGGAATAATTACCCATTTTTCGATAAACTGAACGGTTAAGGGTCTTTCATTGTTGCATTTTTATGTTTAAATTTTTTAGGGAAAATTTCCACGATCAATTTTTCAAATCTTCCCGCAATCTTTATTTTTTTATGCATTTTAGCATTTGACTATTTTAGTTTTCGAAAGTAGGCCTCGAAAACAAAAGGGGTTTCCTTCGGAACCCCTAAAAAGAGGTCGTTGGGTGGATGTGACGGTCCTGGAGTAGACCTGGAGCAGGGAGGCCCTGGGACTGGTAGTCGGGGGCCTGGAGATAGCGGCGGTCGTTCTGCCAATAACGCATGCCGAGACACGCACCCGAGTAAATCGCACCATTTCCGCCGCGTTAGCAGAACATGGAGCCATTACTCGACGCGCGCCCACACATCACAATAAGGGCCTTTAAACCCGGCACAGTAGGCCAGAAGGGAGGCGGTAAAAACTATACACGAGCTCCAGAGTCGCTAAACACGAACTCGAACAGAACGTGTGACCCCACAAATGGATTGCTCTCCGAACATGGAATCAATCGAAAGGGTCACACGTTTGGTTCCGGTCCCATGAGTCCGGGATTTTGACCACCTCCATCAGGTTATTCGTCATCACAGTCAAAGTTCACTTTCAGATAAAGTTCACTACTTTTAATGCCGCCATGCACAAGGGCCCCGACACGCCGCACGGACTTCGGCGACCTGGCAGCCGCGCCCCCGCACGGGGGGGAGATAAACAATCCGGGCTCCCTTCCCTCCACCTACCACCCAACTCGCTGGAAATGACACCCGATCAAAAGAAAAATAACAAGATGAAGAAGAAGATAGAGGGCGCGAAAAGCAGGAGGAGGGGGAGGGATCCAAATAAACTGCAAGCAACATGGCGGTGGTGCAGCTCGGCCCGGTTCATGGCGGCCCATGGCCTTGTCTTCACGCACCATTAAACGTGTTTTATTTGGCAGCTTTCCGGGGCCATAGGGCGGCCAGGGCCATCCGACATGAGGCTGTGCTGTATTGAACATTCAATTGGATGGATGGGAAAGGGCGAGGTGACGCCGAGGTTGTGTACTTCGTTGGCAGGGCTCGCCCCAACCGGGGCCTAGCGCCCCGCCACCCAGTGGGCCGGAAAACCGACGCAGGCGACGAAAACTCCCGGACGCGTTTTGAGCTCCAGAGTCGCTAAACTGCACTCGAACCTAACGTGTGACCCCACCAATGGCTTGCTCTACGCACGAGGAATCCTTTGGTGGGGTCACACGTTCGATTCGAGTCCCACTAACCGTCTCTGGAGCTCAAGACGCGTCCAGACTTTCGGCATCCTGCATCCGTCTTCCGGCCCACTGTGCGCCAGGGCCCCGCCCTGCGATGCCAGCGCCACCTGGGGCGCCCGCGCCCCAAACCAGATTTCAGGTGGGAACAGGTGTCCAATTTGAAGTTCACCGAGCGGAAGAAGGAAAAGCCGCCCCATTCGACGGACTCGGAACCAACCCTCGTGATAGGGGCCACACGCCCCCGCGCCAACGCAACGCAATCACTCACACTCCGCGCGTGGCAAGCAAATAAGACAGATCGACCCTACTTCGGACACACATTGAATGGACTGATACCGATCAAAACGGCAAAAACGAATAATACTAAGGTTTTGTTGTTGTTTTTTTTCCCAAAATGCGAGGTAGCAGCCTCAGAAGACATGAAGGATGTACAGATGATAGTTTACAAGGTAGGTGCACGCCAGACCGTGTGTCGTAACAGGCTTCGCGATGCTGCGCCAGTTACGACAATCCACGCCTGGCGTAAGACCTACCTTTGCCTTCGGCAAGCTGTTTCGTTTCAAGGTTTCTTTAGGCCATGAAAAGTGCACCACGTGATGAAGGGTCGAAATAGATTACGGTTAAAAATCCAGGGCGAGGAAGCCCCTACGCGGTTAAAAACTTTTGGTCGGGTGTCGAAACTGATTTCATTTTCGTCATCAGCACCTTCCAAAACATACAAAACTATGTCAAAATGTCTTTAGAATGTAAAGTTACTCAAAAGTTGCACTTTTTCTGCTGTTTTTTAGGTTTTTTTTTTAATTAGTAAGACTGAAAGAACTGAGGTAGAAAGCTGAATTTTTGCGTGTGGTGAGCCAAGGACATACCCAACAACCCTGCAAAATCTCGCCGCGATCAGCCGAGCCGTTTTGGAGGAGTAGTGCGGACACACAGACCGACAGACCGACAGGCCGACAGACAGACACACAAAACGTTTCAGCCCCAGTGGAGTAACTGGCTTCGCTAATCGCTCAGCCAAAAAGAACGCCTTAGAGCAGCTATTAACTAGCGGCAATCGAAAATACTTTGTCAGGAACTTTCTTTTCCGATGCCGGTCAAAGATGGAAGGTACGCCTGGGCCTGATGAGGCGATGCTTACTTCCCGCCTACCCACCCTGCCCCAGCCCGCCGCCCCACCCTGTTGACATTCCATTCTGCTGCGCACCCTGCCGTCGGCCACTCGCAGAGACGAAAACAGAATGCCGTTTGCCTCCAAAATCGCAGTACTAAAACATGGCGACTCTGCGACCCGGCCGCGACTTCATCCATAATCTTCCCAAGGACGACGACACGAAAACACGCCTCCCGTCAGTGAGCGGCGTTTCAAGCGGTGCACACTGCGGTGCACACTGTGACGCAAACAAGATCCACTTTTTAATGTTTTCGATGCCAATAATGAACATGTTACTGTAGCATAATTAAAAGATGAGCCACCCAAAGTTTCCAAGACTCGACCCCTTTTTTTTTTCGCAGCTCGAAAAAGACGTGTTAAGACGGTTCGGGGTGATTTGTCTTGATTCAGAACTTGTTTCGTGTCGCGACCTGGCCCGGCTAATGTAGGCCGGGAATTTCCCCAGCGTAGCTCGTGATCTACTGGCGTCGAGGGGTGTCTCCAGGCACAGTGGGCCGACAGGGCGCCGTTCTTGGCCACTGGCTCTTGGCATCCGAGGCCAGACTAGCGGGCCGCTTCAAAGCCAACTGGCCACCAGCGTTTGTCTTCATACTGGGGCGAGGACTCCTAGCGATTCGCTGTCGGCAACTCGGCCACTGCCAGGCCGCCCCGTCAGACCAACTAATTTGGCAGAAATCCCTCACGCTGGCAGCGGACTAACGACTCAACAAGAATCTTCCCGGAAGTCTCGCGCCCCAAGTCAACCGCTCGGCGTCATCCGCTTCGTGTCGACCGCTTCGCGCGATTCCCGGCTTCCTTCCGATCCAGCCGGGAAAAAAGACGAAAAAATAAAAAAAATAAAAACAAAAGCGTGTCGCTGTCCGCGAGAAACGGGGCGAGCGAGGTCAGGGCGGGGGCGTACCGCCAGAGGGCGTTCCCTGCGCGGCACATAACTCCAGGCGACAATAGCGACGTGACATCGGGTTGCAGGCCGCGCGGCGTTGGCGGCGAGATAACCGTTTATTGCCGAGCCGGCCCGGCCCGGCCCGGCCCACTGGGATCCGAACCAACTGCCGAGCCACTAAAAGCCGCAGGTCCCGCGGGCACGACGGTGCACGGTGATGCTGTCGCTGCTGTGTGCTATGCTCCTGCAGCGCCGCCGCTGCCAGCCTGCAGGGACGGCTGAGCACTCAAATATTAGCTCAGGGGCCACGACGCATTCCCCCCCCCTTTCCCCCATCCCATCCTTCTCCCCCCCCCCCCCAACTTTTTCCGGCGTCGCGCAGGTGTCGCCGCGCGCAGTCACACAGCAGCAAGAAGTGTAAACACAACGGCATCGCACTGCCGGCCGGGCAATCTTCGCGCGACGTGCGACGGGGCGTGCGGCCACGTATAAAACATGGCGACACGTCGCCGCGGCGGCGCACAGTGGACCAGAAGACCGGCGCAGGCGGCCAAACATCTAGACGCGTTTAGAGCTCCAGAGTCGCTAAATAGGACTCGAACCGGTCGTGCGACCCGTCCAATGGATTGCTCTCCGAACGAGGAATCCATCGGTTGGGTCACCCGTTCGGTTCGAGCCCTGATTAGCGACTCTGAGGCTCGAAACGCGTCTTGAGTTTCGGCCGCCTGCGCCGGTCTTCTGGCCCACTGTGCGGCGCGGCACGGCGCGATGCAGCACTTCATCGCGCGGACAGACCGTCACCGAGCGGCACGGCGCCGGAGAGTGCCCGACGTCCTTCAAAAGAGCTCAAAGACTTAGAGGGCGGAGCAGCCAGTGAGCTCACGCCGACACCCGCCAAAAAGGGCTGCTCGTCGGTTCCAATGCCTCCTGCTCCATGCCACCTTCTCTCCTCTCCTCACAATTATGATTATGCGGGCATTCGCACGGTGTCCACTCGTTTCCTCCGCGAGACTTCGAGACTAGCGCCATCGAGCCATATATATATACATATATATATATATATATATACGGGCCGGCTTTCGCAAAAAGTTGAGGGGAAAAGGTAAAGGGACGGCAGGCGTTTTCATTGCCCTGCGAACACAAGCAGGCGGATGCGGACTAAGAGGTCGTCCAGGAAGGCGTCGTACAGGAGGAGGCGGCAGGCCCGGATGCTGGCCGTCAGACGCAAGGCAGGCGAGGCAAGAACCGGCGAGGGTGGCAGCAGGGCGGGCGGCAAGAACTAGATCAAAACCAACAAGGCGGGCAGCACGGCGGCGCTGCTAAGTGTGATGACGCGACGACTGGCTCGGAATGTGTTGGCCTTGGCAGGCCACGCCACGCCTCATGGACCCGCCGCGCGTATCCCGCGGCCCATCGCCAGCCGCGTCTCCAAAAACGGCGCGAAGAGAGGCGAGGGAAATGGGGTGATTCTCTCGCATCAATTTGTTTGAACTTCAGCGCGGCCCAGCGGAGCCCAGCGGGCCCAGCACGCCCCGCGGCCGCGGCATGGCTGCTGCTCAGACGACCCCCCCCCCCCTCTTTCCACAAACTGTGCCGTCCGAGGAGGCGGACACAAGAAAGCACTCTTCTTCGAGCCGCTTTCGAGAGAGCCGAGCCCACCATCTCGGCCAGTGCAGGCTATAACAGTTTGAATTGTAAAATGGGGCCGAGGCTCTGGCCCTCGCCGGCCAGCGCAGAGGCCAAGCGCCGCGCGCGAGGTCCGAACTCCGGCGGCGACCCCCCCACCCCCCACCCCACCCCCCACCCCCTGGAGGACGTGGAGGAGGGGAGGGGGGGATCGCAGACCTGTTGACAGAGACGTACCGACTGCGCAGTGGGAGGGGGGGGGGCATCCACCATCAGTCCGGACAGAGGAAAAAGGCGCGCAAGCTGCTGAGCGGAAACAACCCCACGAGCAGCGGGCTGCAGTGAGGCCGCGGTGGGGTCTCAGCGCCCCCGATGGGGCCTCAGTGCCGCAATGAGCGACACCGACGAGGGGGTAAACAATTCAATAATTCGTGTACAGACTACTCGGTGTTACGCTGTATTACGGAGGTACCACACGTGTATTACGGCATTAAAATGCTAAATTTTGCCACATTTGATCCTAAAATGGTATTACAAACACGTCTATTACGCGTAATACACGGCTTTTCTGTACAGGCATGACGAAAGTGTTTACCCTCTCGGACACTGATGACTCTCTGCGGAGCCGAACCCAACCGCGGTGCGCCGCGGGGCACAGTGGGCCACAAGACCGGTGCAGCCGTCGAGAATTTCGGCCGCCTGCGCCGCCGGTCTTCTGGCCCACTGTGGTTTCTTACGTCCGATGTCCAGAGACATTCTTCCGCCTTTTCCCGTCGCCGCCGCCATCCGCTCAATCGTTTTATGTCCCCCCGGTGCCGCCGGAGTAGTATTTGAACTACGTACACACGCCCTCCCCGGCCGCCCCTTCCACTCCGCACCGACGAGCATTTCGCGCTTCGCAGAGCCAAGAGGGTTTCGCCTCCTCGCGCGAGCGAGCAAGGAGGGCGCCGCGGCCACCCCGCAGCCAGCCAGCCCGGCAGCCAGCCCGGCAGCCAGCCCGCAGCCAGCCAGCCCGGCAGCCAGCCCGGCAGCCAGCTACGCGAGACACAATGCTTCATTAAAACTTGCCGCGACACAGTGCGCTGCAGCCAATTGAGCGAGAAGTACACAGAGCCCTGCACGGTGTGGGCCAGAAGACCGGTGGTGGCGGTCCAAATCCCGGACGCGTTTTGAGCTCCAGAGTCACAAACTGGGTCTCAAACCGAACGTGTGACTCCACCGATCAATTCCTCGTTTGGAGAGCAATCCATTGGTGGGGTCACACGTTCGATTAGCGACTCCGGAGCTCAAAACGCGTCTTAAGTTTTAGCCGCCTGCACCCGTCTTCTGGCCCACTGTTCCCTACTGCCGTGACTGCGTAGCCCAGACTGCATGCACAATGCAACACGCCGCGATAGACTGGCGGCGTGTCAAACACAGAGGCCAGCGGCGCACCACGGTGCGCACAGTGGGCATGGCACGACAAGGCATCACAACACATAGTGGGCCGCTGCTGCTGCGGTTGCCGTGTGTGTTTGCGTTGGAGACAATTCATCTGATGGGCTGCCGCTCCGTTCAAGAGGCGTCGTACACAGCCATAGCTCATACAGCTTTAATGAAAGATGGGAGTGAGCAAACGCCTGCTCGCTCGACGTGCGCGCGCGCTGCTCGGACTCCATTTGACGAGGGCTTATAATGTAAACGGTGGAAATAATGTTCACAGAAGCTCGAAAGAATCGACTCGTGTTTTCCTGAAAGGGTGAGCCCTCGCTGCCCTTGGCGCTGAGCCCTACCACAACAAGTCCGCCCCGCCCCTAGGCCGCCTCGCCCCTAGGCCACCCCGCCCCTTGGCCACCCCGTCCCTGGGCCGCCCCGCCCCAAGGCCGCCCCGCCCCTAGGCCGCCCTGCCCCAAGGCCGCCCCGCCCCAAGGCCGCCCCGCCCCTAGGCCGCCCCGCCCCAAGGCCGCCCCGCCCCTAGGCCGCCCCGCCCCAAGGCCGCCCCGCCCCAAGGCCGCCCCGCCCCTAGGCCGCCCCGCCCCTAGGCCGCCCCGCCCCTAGGCCGCCCCAACCCTAGGCTGCCCCGCCCCTAGGCCGCCCCGCCCCTAGGCCGCCCCACCCCCATACTGCCCCGCCCCGCCTTTCCACGAAAAGAGGGCAAAAAGTGGCAAGCCGCCGCGCCAGGCGTCGTCTGCTTGAGTGCGGATCCATCATCCCAAGTACGGAAGTCGCCCGGTCCAACTCCAAAGTGAGTAGTTTAGTCGTCCCCCTCCCTCCCTCTCCTCGGCGGCTCCGACACGGTGACAGCTTGGCCGTCCTTCCTTCCAGCAGCGACTCAGACCTGCAGCCCCGGTCCGGCATGCTGCTGAGTGGGGCAGCAGGAGGGCAGCAGCAAGGGCAGCAGCTTCCCCGATATCGGAGTAAGAGGAGTTGCCGTCCGGTCGGTCGGCCGGTCGTTTTCCTTCCGCAACTCCTTAAGTCAGACGCCGGGGAGAGGGGACAGGCCTGCAGCCACGCCACGCCACTGTCACAGACGGAGGCCGGCCCACTGTGCGGTGGCCTGCCTGCCCTCGCGGCCCCACAGCAACCCGCTTGCTGGGGGATCTCCAGGGGACGTAGGAGACGTATCGTCTGTTCGTGTCCCTGACCAGTACACTGTACTATCAGTCCCTAAAGTGGCAGGGTGGACATGAGCCCCGTCCCGTTTGAGCCCCGATGACCTGAGCCCCGGCTAGAGCCCCGGTCGAGCCCGACTCGAGCCCCAGCTTGAGCCCCGACTGAGCCCCGACAGCCAGAGCCCCGACCTGAGCCCCGACTGAGCCCCGACCTAAGCCCCATTTGAGCCCCACGCCAAATAACTTCCACTTTTTCCCTGTTTTGGGGCCAAATTGCGACTTTTCTTGGCGTGGGGCTCAAGTCGGGCTCAAGCCGGGGCTCAGGTCGGGGCTCTGGCAGTCGGGGCTCAGTCCGGGCTCAGGTCGGGGCTCAGGTCGGGGCTCGAGTCGGGCTCGACCGGGGCTCTAGCCGGGGCTCAGGTCATCGGGGCTCAAACGGGATGGGGCTCATGTCCACCTTGCCCCTAAAGTTTTGTCTGGGCGATACCCTATGCGCGAGAGACTGCTCATAAGGAGACCGTTGAGAATCTCCCGTGCATGGCGTATCGCCCAGACAAAACTTTAGAGACTGATAGTACGGCATTTTTCGATATTTTTACCACCGAAATTTCACCGCCTCAGAATGACGGGGTGAATTCATTCACACGTTCGATTCGAGTCCTATTAAGTGACTGTGGAGCTCAAGACGCGGCCAGAGTTTTAGCCGCGCTTGCGCCGGTCTTCACCCACTGTGAAGCGGGCCACCTTGCCTCGCCACTGGCCTTCCTTCAGGGACTGCAGGGAATCCAGGGCCTCCAGGGCCTCCAGGGCCCAGGGCCTCTAGGGACTGCAGGGCCTCCAGGGACTCCAGGAGGGCGGAAGTCAGATTCCAGTGGCGGGCGTGGCCGAGGGCGTGGCTCACCGCCTTCCAGATTAACCCATTCAATTTCCGTTCCAGCTCCGGTGGCGCCGCCCCGCGCCGCAGCGGCAACCCGCAGCGCGGACACAACACCTTCAGCCTTCCTTTTCCCTCCCCTCTCCGCGGCGGGTTACTTTGATCTGGTGAAGAGGTGGCGCGTTTCGCCACCGGCTGCGATTCCTCACAACGAGTCGCGCACACATGCACGCGCACGCAACACGACAAAAAAACGCACACCAAAATCAGAAAAAGAAAAAAGAAAAATGAAAAACCGCGCCGCTACTAAATCTGCGCGCTAAAAAAAAAAAAACATCTCCTGACCGATATTTTCGATATTCCTGCTGGGGATCCCAGGAGATGGATTCAGCGCGCGCTTGCCTCCTGCCGGCGTGCACCCGACAGGCAGGTGGCGGCGAAGCCTGTTATTCCCCGCTCCCGCCAAAGCCTTCCGCCGAAAGTACTTTTTGTTTTTACAAAACACTTTAACACTCCGCCCCGCCACTCCGCCCCGCCACTCCGCACCGCACGGCGCAGCAAGCTTTAAAATCCCCGGCACGGCTGGTTCCGGCACGCAGCCGCACAGCGCACAGTGGGCCGCCACGCCACCGCGGCAAGAACGAGACCGCAGGGCCGCAGCCTGCAGGACCGGCTGCTAATAAAAGTCAAGTTTACTGGACGTCGTCAAAACTAAATTAGAGCGCATGCCTTGCCAAACCGCGGCGGCTGCCCCTCCCCCCCCCCCAATCCTTAAAAAAAAAAACTACTGCTAACCGTCTCCACCGCCCATCCCGCGCTCTCAAAACAAGCAGCTCGTCAGACAAACCCCTTCAAGAAGTTTTCCGAGCCAACACTCTCGTGCTTTCCCTGTCCCCCTCCCCTGCACTCCCCCTCCCCTGCACTCCCCCTCCCCTGCACTCCCCCTCCCCTGCACTCCCCCTCCCCTGCACTCCCCCTCCCCTGCACTCCCCCTCCCCTGCACTCCCCCTCCCCTGCACTCCCCCTCCCCTGCAGTCCCCCTGCACTCCCCCTCCCCTAGGCACTGTACAGCAGCAGCAGCAATATTTAGATTCGGAGCGAATGTATAAATTGAGATTTAAGGCAGCGCGGGAGTTATCGCAGTCCGAGCCGTCGAGTATTGACAGGGGTGGGCCGCCGCCGCGGAGCACGGTGATGGGGATGGGGTGGGCCAGGCGGTCCGTGGTGGCGCGTACTTAGGCCCGGCTAGCCGCGGCTGTCGTCCACCTCACAACTTTTCCGTAATGGTCCAGACTTAACCTCGCAAAAAAAATAAAATATCATCAACATGATGAGGAACCTGTCGGTGACTTTCCTCACAGGGACACTGTGTCGGTCGGCGGTTATGGCCTCCGCCACAAGTTTAACGAGCGACCTACAATTTCTCTAGGGATTATGAGAATGGCTCTAACTAAAGTATCCCTCATGAAAAAGAAACGAGCGTTGTTGAAGAGTGTTAAGATTCCGGCTCGCCGAGAGCACCGCAGCGCAGGGCTGCGTCCTGGAGTATCTACGGAGAGGCAGGGGTATCGCCGCCGGCGCTACCCCGCCGCTGGCGCCACCCTCGACGTCTCACGGTGGCGCCACCTCGCGGCCGGCCGCCGCCCTACCCGACGCGGAGACAAACCGCGCACCACGCCGGCACCGGCCGGCGGAGGGGCAGGGACAGGACAGCTCTGTTGCTCCCGGCTGAGTGTTGTTGTTGTTGTTTTTGATGTCGACCCGGCCGAGCGCCAATGTTGTTGTTTTGACCCGACCGGGGGCAGCAGCAGCAGCAAAGCGCCTGACAAATCGAGATAGGCAACCCGGCGGACAGCCGCGCTCGGCGGGCCAGCCTATCTCGCTCGCCGCGGGGGCTCCTCCGCGTCGGGGCGGCGCGGCGGGGAGGCGGGGCACTGAGGTGCGCGGCGGCACCGGGGGCGGCACACTGAGAGAGTGAGAGAGAGAGAGAGAGAGAGAGAGAGAGAGAGAGAGAGAGAGAGAGAGAGAGAGAGAGAGAGAGAGAGAGAGAGAGAGAGAGAGAGAGAGAGAGAGAGCGACCAGTCTGCCGCGGCGAGCACACGGCGGCGGCGCCTCGGGAAGGAACCAGGTCGCGCGCATAAATCGCAGCGCTGATGGGAGAAAAAGAGCGATCTGTCTCTCTTGCTCTCGCGGCGCGTCCCGTCCCATACGGGGTGCGAGAGGGACCACGGCGACGGCAAGACAAGCTGCGGCGGCGATGGTCGCATCGCGCACGCGGCGCAGCGAGAGGCACGTCAGGAGATCGATTCGAATCCGCGCCGCGCCGCCCTCGGCTACAACTTGTTCATGAATAGCATTTACTTCGGAATGGCACGAGCAGAGCGGCGGCGGCGCACAGTGGGCTAGAGGACCGGCGCGGGCGGCACAAAAAAAGTCTAGACGTGCCTTTTGAGCCGCACAGTCACTCAACAGGACTTGAACAGAACGTGTGGCCACGCCGATGGATTGCTCTTCGAACGAGGAATACATTAGTGGGGTGACACGGTAAGTACTGACAACACTGGTAAAACTAAAGCGTACACACTAAAATCTTGTGGAGTTTTTAATGCATAATTATGCATGCACAGAAACGTGCGTAAGGTGTGTATAATATTATGCATCACTGAGTACATTTTATGCAAGAAGATGCACAAAATGTACACAATGATGCATAATATTATACACACCTTACGTATGTATCTGTGCATGCATAACTATGCATAAAAAGTGCATAATTATGCATTTAAAAAGTCCACAAGAGTTTAGTGTGTAGTATTACCTTCTGTTTTCAAGCGTAATCAGTTTACGCTTGAAATCAAGCGTAACAGGCTCATCCGCCAAGATTTCCCCTATCTAAATGCATGGGGGGGATTTGCAGAGTATGCTTCATTTCAAGCGTAACTTCTTCAAGCGTAACTCTATGCTTGAATCAAGCATAGAGTTACGCTTCAGTTTTACCAGTGAAATGGAGCGAACAGTGAGTAACGTGCAGAGGCCGAGGCGTCCGCGGCCCAGGTGGGGTCGGCACACTGTACCCAGCCACTCCGCACGCACCGCAACGTAACCCAACTGGGCAGCCCGCTCGGCCATCAAAGTTTGCTCATAAACAAGCCGCGGAGGGCATTAGCAAATTAATGGTGTAGCTTGGCGTCGCTTGCTTGGGCCGATACACTGCTAGAGACCCTCCCGTCAGAGACGCGCAGGCCAGCGCTTGGTAGTCCCGTGGAGCCAAAGGCACCCTGCGTCAGGCTAGCGGGCGACCGCTATGCGCCGCTCGAGTCGCTGGCCTGTGTTGTGTAGCGTCGCGTCGCGCGGGGTGGATTGGGGCCCCCCGCTCCGCATGGCACTACCAGTCGACTGTGATTGGCCGAGAGGGGAGATGGGGCCCCGTCTACGCATCTCTGACGGGAGGATACATATACACTGCTCTATACCTCTATAGTACAATGCTTGAGGCCAGCATCCGCCGGGTCTGTTTTCCCATGTTACACTAGGGGAAGGTTTTCCCACCAAGGACTGAAGGCAACTCGAGCTGCTCCAGGTGAGGATGCTCTCACCACTCCGCCTACCACAACCAGGAAGGCGGTCGCTTTTTGCGTCACGTTTTGACGAACCTCTCCCCTTCGATGGAGGCGCCCGACCATTTACACGGCGACCGAATGGGCAACGCGACGTAGCTCACAGGGATACGCGCCAACAACCAAGCCCCCCGCCCCCCTCGCCGCTCAGTCTCTCTCGCGCCCCCGCGCCACGCCCCGCCCCGCCACGCCCCGCCAGTACGAGAGCGACGGAGCGACGCCGCCGTTCAAAACGAGCCCTACAGCCCGGCCCGGTAGTCAACATGTCGTTTCCATTGACTGGAGAGCGGCGCTGCCGGTGCTGCTGCTGTGTGAATGGAGGAGGGGAGGGGAGGGCCAAAGGCCGAGCGAATTTCATCTGGGGTTGTCGTCGTCGTCGCGGCGACTGCTGGGGCGTGACTTTATTTGGGTCGACCGCCGCCCCCCCCCCTCCTCCCCGCCACCCGCCCCACGTACCGGACCTTCCAGCGAGAAGCGCTGCCGGCCAGCCTCGGCTGGCCGCTTCGGCTGCGCGCCGCACAGTGGACCGCACGGCCAGGGGCGCCAAAGGTGTGGGACTACAAGAAAGGGCGCAATTTTTATGGGCGACAATGGGGGCGGGGCGCCGGACGCACAAGGCGCGGACACTTTATCATGTCGACACCGCGACCAGCAGACCAGCCCCACCCCATCCCCACCCCCTCGGCCACTGGCAGTTCAAGACGGCCAGTCCGCACACAAAGCAAACAAACAAACAAACACACATGCACGCGCACGCGCGCACGGACAGGCTCCGCAGCGATAGCGAGCGACTGGTGCGACGATGTCTGCACGATTCAGACCGTCTCTCTCTCGCTCTCCCTTCCTCTCTCTCTCTCTCTCTCTCTCTCTCTCTCTCTCTCTCTCTCTCTCTCTCTCTCTCTCTCTCTCTCTCTCTCTCTCTCCCTCTCTCCCCTCTCTCTCTCCCTCTCTCCTCTGCACATACATACACACACAGATACATATACACACCCACACAATCTCACATACACACATAAACGGGCGCGCATTTTCCCAGACGACATGCCGGGACGATACGTGCAAAATGCTACCGCACATCGACTCAGCGCGGCGGTCGGTCGGTCGGTGGGTCCCCTCACAAGTTTTAATGACTCAAGTTAGGCCGGGCGAGGCGCGCCGCCTTCTAGGCCGCGCTCGTCGCACACGGGATGCAGGGCACGCCACGCCACGCAACGCCACGCCCAGAACCGTCATTGGGCCAGCGGACTTCATTAACAAATGACTTGGTCGAGACTTGCAGATGCACAGCTGGCAATTTTCACATTCCCGTCTTGCCGACGCCGACGCTGTGTGCTGCCAGCTCCAGGCTGCTTCCAGGCCGCCTCCAGGCTTCTTCCAGGCCGCCTTCAGGCTGCCTCCAGGCCGCCTCCAGGCTGCTTTCAGGCCGCCTCCAGGCTGCCTTCAGGCCGCCTTCAGGCTGCCTTCAGGCCGCCTTCAGGCCGCCTTCAGGCCGCCTCCAGGCCGCCTCCAGGCCGCCTTCAGGCCGCCTCCAGGCCGCCTCCAGGCCGCCTCCAGGCCGCCTTCAGGCCGCCTTCAGGCCGCCTCCAGGCCGCCTCCAGGCCGCCTCCAGGCCGCCTCCAGGCCGCCTCCAGGCCGCCTCCAGGCCGCCTCCAGGCCGCCTCCAGGCCGCCTCCAGGCTGCCTCCAGGCCGCCTCCAGGCCGCCTCCAGGCCGCCTCCAGGCCGCCTCCAGGCAGCCTCCAGGCAGCCTCCAGGCCACCTCCAGGCTGCCTCCAGGCCGCCCCCAGGCCACCACCAGGCCGTCTCACGACTTGCTCCAGGACGCGCCTCCACCCAGAGCTCATGGAGGGTCGGCCACTCACTAGCGGCATCACAATGCGCGATCGCCGCCACGCATGCCTTCCATCACGGCCGCCAGGCAGCGCCACAAACAGCAGCGAGATGACCCTGGAAGCCGTTGAGCTCCACGTCCGTCAACGCGAGAGAGGGGGGTGGGAAGGCTGGATGCGCTCCTGGTTTCACTCACACACCCACGCACTGCACTGCTCGGCGGGCACTGCTACATGTTATTCAACGAATGAGACGTCATATTCGTCAGAATGTGAAGTTTGTCACGTTCGTTTGCATATGATGTCACATTCGTGTTAACGTGGCTCAACATTCGAACGAATGTGACGTCATATTCAAACGAACAAAATTGACGTTCGAACGAATATGACGTCACATTCGTTGAATAACAGCGTAGACTCGAAAGATTCACGGCGTACGTTGAATAATTTTTCGAAGAATTTTGAAGAACGCCACGAGATTTTAATTGGGAGCGATGCTAGGAGGAGAAGTCGCGCACAGTGAGGAGGGAAAGGGGGGGGGGGAGCTGGAGTAATGGTGCGCACCCGCATCATATCCAAACTTCAGCGCCATTTGCTTCCATTTGCATTTCGTTCAGACCTAAACGCCGCCCGCCAGGCCTCGGCTTTGCCTGCCACTCGCCCGCGAGCCCGCGGCGTGCGGACGCGGCGTGCCATAGCGGTATACGCCAAAAAAACAAACACAAAAAAAAATCAACTACAAAAAACAAACGGCGCAAACATGACAGCGTGGATGTTCAACGAACAAAACTGCAGCGGAGGAAAAAAACAGAGGAGAGTACTTCTGCGTTTGGCACGTTCTGTTATTCAACGGCACTCAAAACAAAAAATAAACATTTGTTGAAAAAATTTATCTTGAATAAAGAAAATTTGTAATTTGAGCACGAATAAATTTACTTCACCAAAAAGTAAATTATATCCTTGTTCCAAATACATTGCCTTGTGACAAGAAATGCTTTTTTTTACTTTCATTTTTTTCTAGTGTACCCGGCCGGCCACGCGGCCGCAACCATCGCCGCAGAGGACTCCATGAATGCAGACCGAGCAATTAAAACAAACTAGTGAAGGATCGCTGGAGACCCGGAGCGAGCGGGGTTCCGAGGAACAGAGGACCCGTCCTCTCGGCTGCAGCCAGAACCCGACGCATTTCATTACCTGGGTCCCCCCTCCCCTTACAAACCCCTCCCTAACGCCCCCCCCCTGCCCCCTTACCCCCCACGGACCGCCCCCCCCCCTGCCCCCTACTCCCGAACTCGACACTCCAAAGTGCGGCCACTAAGCGCGTGTAATACTCGCGGGGCAATACAGGGCGTGCTTCATCACTTGTCTCGTTTCATTATGCGATGGTTGTTGCCGTCGGTGCCCTGGACTTGCAGCACACCGGGCCTGGCCTGGCCGAGCCGCTCCCCCCCCCCCCCCCCCCCCGCGGACCTCATAGAGAACCTGCCATCATTCTCAACCAGTGTCGCCACATATAGGTAGGATAGAGAAAAATTCCCGCAACGGTTGACAACCGAAATTTTTACCGTGTGCACACTAAAATCTTGTGGACTTTTTAATGCATAATTATGCATGCACAGAAACGTACGTAAGATGTGTAAAATATTATGCATGACTGTGTACATTTTATGCAAGAAGATGCACAAAATGTACATAATGATGCATAATATTATACACATCTTACGTATGTATCTGTGCATGCATAACTATGCATAAAAAGTGCATAATTATGCATTTAAAAAGTCCACAAGAGTTTAGTGTGTGCCAGGCAGTAGGATGTGGGGTATCGAAACATGTGTTTTGAATTATTGGCGTGGCGTTGGTGCTGCGAGGCTGCTGCACCGGCCCGGTTTGCCGGACACCATACAGCCGGCCATGCTCGCCCGGTGCATTCGAAGCGCGTCCTGAAAAACGGCGGGTTATCGCGTGGGCCCTGATGAGCCCCCCCCCCCCTTCCCCCTGCCTGCAGGGTGACTTCATGACACGAGGGGGCGTTGTGGCGAAGCATCCAGGCGTGCCGGCCGATGCCCGCCGCCCAGGCACACTGCTGCACACTCTCTATCACCGTTGTGATCATCATTTTCCGAACAGCGTCAACGCTCGCTCTCTCTCTCTCTCTCTCTCTCTCTCTCTCTCTCTCTCTCTCTCTCTCTCTCTCTCTCTCTCTCTCTCTCTCTCTCTCTCTCTCTCTTACGCCGTGTGCGATAGAGCGACGAGAACAACCATTCGGAATCGCGGCCAGCGTGGCGGCAGGCCCGGCCAGTTGGAGACTACTCCGGCCCCCCCGGAAATCCCTGCAGAATGCTGAGGAGACTGGAGACCGCATCGCCGCCAGCCCATTCCGATATGCTAATGGAAGGCGGGCCAGCGCTGCAGCCTGCATGCGTCCCATCGCCCTGCCCCCCCCCCCCCCCAAGCCGCCTAAGTGCAGGCAGCAGGACTCGTCTCCGACGCGCACTCTTGTTTCCAACAGGGAACACTTAAATAGATTCATAACTTTCGCAAACCGCGCGCGCGCGGGGCGCCTTGCTCAATCCACCGGCCAAACTGCATTAAAACCGCATCCCGCCGGCAAGGCACGGAGGCTGGAGAGGACCGGGAGGGGGAGGGAGCAAGAGGGGTACTTTGGGGTCAGTAAACTCTAATCGGAAGGGTCAAAACCAGGAAGGGCAGCGCGAACGCAAGAAGGGCGCGCGAAGGGGAGGGGAGGCGGCATCCGAGGGCCGCCGACGGCACGAGTTGCAAACGACTTGAATAATTCCACAAGGCGCGCGGCGCTGCTCGGTGGGCCGACCTTGAGGGCACAACGTGACAACGAGCCGGCCAGCAGCGGCCCTCGGCCAAACAATAATAACAACAACAAACAACAACAACAACAACAACAACAAACAGAAACAACAACAAGCAGCCAGCAGCTGGCGCCGCCGCGCGTTCGCCGTCCGCGCGCCTGGGTGTCTTCAAGTCGGCGACTACAAGACGGGGCCATCTGCAGGGGGTGGGCGCCCAGGGGGTGAGCAGGCGAGGGGTCGGCCGGCCGGAACAGATTTTGGACACGGCGACTTTGGACGGGCGAAACAACGGCGGCCTACCGCCTCGCCCCTCGGCGCCCCGAGAGAGCAAGGCGACGGCAGGTAACCGCTCATTTTTCCGTGGTTTATACTTATTATTTCCTGTATTTTTTTGAGGGGTGGGGGGCGAGGAGACGCGTTTGTGAAGGAGGGTAGGGTCGTGGATTGGAGAAACCTCGGCGCGCCTTCGACAAGGTCACTTCGCAGAGCACACCCGACTCTGCGCCGAAATCCCCAACAACCTGAGGGAGAGGGGGAGGGAGGGAGAGAGAGAGAGAGAGAGAGAGAGAGAGAGAGAGAGAGAGAGAGAGAGAGAGAGAGAGAGAGAGAGAGAGAGAGAGAGAGAGAGAGAGACCGGTTCCTGGAGTTTCAGTTTCAATCCGCCTCGGCGTGCGGAGCCAGGTGGCCAGAGGCCTGTCAATGGGGAGCTCTAGCGGTGCGTGGGCGTGGCGTGGGCGTGGCGTGGCGCCGCGGCACGGCTCTAGGGAGGGGAGCTCAGCGACGTCAACTTGTCGCCCTCCCCGGTTGTATCGCCTCCTTTGGAGCGAACTTAATTCAGAACACTCGGTGAATGGAGCCGCAAGGTCACGGCGGGGCCACCCCCGGGGGAATCTCGGCACCAGCCCAGCCCCCCCCCCCCCCCCCCACCACCACCACCACCACCATCCCCACACCTTACCTTATTACTATGCCATCACGGGCCGCGCGGCTAAAACGCATTAAATTCCTTTTCTTTGGGCGGGAGGGGAGGGGGGCGACAGCAGGAGCGGCGGCAGTCCGCGCGGACATATAGAAAATATACACGGAGGCGGCGCGCGAAAATTATTGTTTTAAAACAAGACAAACAATTAGAATAAATAAAACAATAAAAAAGGGAAGGGGTGGGAGAGAGAAAAGGCGCGTCGTCGTCGTCCCACCCATTTAAAGGGAAAGAGGCACGGCCCATAACTTGCAGCACACGCACACCGGGAAGGGGGGGGGGAGAGAAAAAGGGGGGGAGGCCGGGAATTTCTGGCCATTCCCTTTGTTTGGGGGCGTGCGGACTGGGAGAGGCCGGCTGCCTTGGCGAAAAGGGAAAAGGGGAGGAGATTCGAGAGAGTCCGTCGCCACGATGAAAAGGGGTGCATGGGGTAGTGGCGGAAGGGGGGGGGGGGTCGGGTCCGCCATGCAGCCCGACTGTCGCCGCGATAACTGCATGCAAATGAAATTGGATTCCACGGTCAGAGCAGAGTGCAACCCCGGCCGGGCAAGGAAGGGCAAAGGGGAAGGGGGGGAGGAGGGGAAGCGAGGAACACGCGGCATTGAGTGGCAGGAAAAGGACTAAACGAAAGGGCCGCCTGTCATGGCGGAGCGACACTCTCCCTCTCTCTCTCTCTCTCTCTCTCTCTCTCTCTCTCACACACACACAAACACACACACACACACACACACACACACCAACGAGATCGGGCGGCAGGAGGACGGCCATCCCGCCATAGTTGGAATGTTGGCAGGGCTCATAATCCCGCACATACGTCAAAAGGTGGTGTAGGTTCCGCTCCCTCGCCGCTATCCCTCGCAAAGAAAGAAAGGGATGAGAATGCGAGGAAGGGTGGGGGAAAGGAAGGAGGTGGGGGGGCCGGTAGACACAACAAGAAGAAAAAGAAGAAGAAGGGGGAAGAGACTGTAGGCTGCGCGGAACCACCACCGCGGATCCGGAAATTGGGCAATCTTTTGCCAAACATTTCCTCCCCTTGCTGTTCTGCTGTGCTGCCGCTGCATGGCTCCGAGTAAACAAACGGCAGCAGTCTCATTTTAATCCCGAAGGGAAGCCAGCCATCCCGCCGCCGCTCTTTCCTTCCGTCGGCGGGGCATTCCCTCGGCCAGACCGATTGAAGATGACAGCATCAATGAGGCGACAACCATCTCGGCGCGGGGATGTGGGGGGGAGAGAGGGAGAGAGGAAGAGAGAGAGAGAGAGAGAGAGAGAGAGAGAGAGAGAGAGAGAGAGAGAGAGAGAGAGAGAGAGAGAGAGAGAGAGAGAGGAGAACCAGGGGACGCTGCGCCCTACCTCGCAACTCGGCTGCGTTCACACTTTACACGGACGTCGTCGTCGCTTACCTGGAACAAACAAAACAAACACGACGGTTAGCAGAACGTCGACACACGCCAACAGAAAACAACACACAGGGCAAAAAAACTAATAACAGCGCGGGATTTCAATTTCCATTCACACACACAACGTCAGCGCAGCGAGACGCCCGGCGGGGGCGCCGACAGAAACGCATTTCGCGCCAAACTCGTATTTACGTCCACATGACGCTCGACCTCGCACCCTTTTACACGCACACACACACACATATTATTATTATTATTATTATTATTATTATTATTATTATTATTATTATTATTATTATTATTATTATTATTATTATTCCGCACAACGACACCCCGTTTCCTTTCGGTCCGCATTACGGAGATCCATCTTGGCGAGTTATTACGAAAACGGCCAAGGGCGGAGCGCGCAGTGAGCCTGCCATGCCCTTTCCCTTGCCAAAGTGCCAGCGTGATACCCCGCTCTCCCCCCCTCCCCCCTTTTCCACACTCCACTCTCCGCAGCGCGCGCGGCGGCTGCTGCTGCTGCGCTTGGTGCTGCATGCTGCTGCTGCTGCTGCGCTTGGTGCTGCATGCTGCTGCTGCTGCTGCTGCTGCGCTTGGTGCTGCATGCTGCTGCTGCTGCTGCGCTTGGTGCTGCATGCTGCTGCTGCTGCTGCGCTTGGTGCTGCATGCTGCTGCTGCTGCTGCTGCGCTTGGTGCTGCATGCTGCTGCTGCTGCTGCTGCGCTTGGTGCTGCATGCTGCTGCTGCTGCTGCGCTTGGTGCTGCATGCTGCTGCTGCTGCGCTTGGTGCTGCATGCTGCTGCTGCTGCTGCTGCGCTTGGTGCTGCATGCTGCTGCTGCTGCTGCGCTTGGTGCTGCATGCTGCTGCTGCGCTTGGTGCTGCATGCTGCTGCTGCTGCTGCGCTTGGTGCTGCATGCTGCTGCTGCATGCTGCTGCTGCTGCTGCTGCTGCTGCCGCTGCGCTTGGTGCTGCATGCTGCTGCTGCTGCTGCATGCTGCTGCTGCCGCTGCCGCTTGGTACTGCATGCTGCTGCTGCCGCTGCTGCTTTTTCGCAAAAATAAATACGTTTCGCCGTCTGCGCCATGCCAGCAAAGTTTTACTGGCTGTTGTGTGTGTCGGTGAGACCCGGCCGAGGCCCCCCCCCCCCCTGGACCGGACTGGATCGGGTTGCCGGCCGACTGGGTCGGAGGGGGGCGGCCGGGTGAAGGGGGGGAGATACGAGCAACACGGCCAAGGTGAGGGCGCGAGGCTGTCCAGGGGCGGAGGGAGATAAGAGGGTCAAAAACACGTCATAGGCTCGGAAGCGAAATGAACACCACACATCCATTTCCCTGTCCATAATGCAGAGCTGAACTGAACGCGGGCGAGACGAAGAAAAAGAGAAAACCACGCTGCGGTCCGTTCCGGAGGGCTTTACCGTCACTCCGTCCCTCTCGCACTCACGGGCACTGGTAAAACAAAGGCGTAAAAAATATGCCCTTAAAGGGCGTAAACGATTTACGCCCTTAAAGGGCGTGAATCATTTAACGCCTTTGGAAGGGCATTAAAATTTTGCCTGAAAGTCCCATGCCTTTCACGCCCTGCCCAAGGGCATCAAACGATTCACGCCCTTTGAAGGGTGTGAAAGACTGTTAATGCCCTTAAATATTATTTTGAAATGTAAAATAAACATAGTTAGGAACCAGATATTTTAAACCTAGAGGTTCAATCGATAAAGCCAAGTGTCTAGTATCACGAGAAACAAACGGATTTGGAAACAGTTGCCGGACAGCTTCAAAACCTTGCGCGCAGTGAACTTATGTCTATTTCCAAGGTATTTTTAATATGCCCATAAAGCCTCGTTAAAAAGGACAAAAGTAAATAATTTTTCTTGCAAAATGTTCTTAAAAGTGTCATCTGTTCAATGGAAAGCCCCTCATTCCTTTAATAAAATCAGGAAAAGAAAGAAATTTTTTTTTGAATTAAACCAAAATTTTAGTGTTAATGGCGAGCCTCCCCCCTTAATGCCTTTGTTTTACCAGTGGGGCGTGCCGCGGGGTGCGAGAGAGACAGAGCGTCGCGACGCCGTGGCAGCGGCCCGGTGCAGCGGGGTGCGAGAGAGACAGAGCGACGCGACGCCGTGGCAGCGGCCCGGTGCCGCGGGGTGCGAGAGAGACAGAGCGACGCGACGCCGTGGCAGCGGCCCGGTGCAGCGGGGTGCGAGAGAGACAGAGCGACGCGACGCCGTGGCAGCGGCCCGGTGCAGCGGGGTGCGAGAGAGACAGAGCGACGCGACGCCGTGGCAGCGGCCCGGTGCAGCGGGGTGCGAGAGAGACAGAGCGACGCGACGCCGTGGCAGCGGCCCGGTGCAGCGGGGTGCGAGAGAGACAGAGCGACGCGACGCCGTGGCAGCGGCCCGGTGCAGCCCGTTCGTCATTATCTCGCCTGCTGCACTTTTTCCTGCTCTGCCATTTTTCCAGGCCGAGTGAAAGAAAACGCTGCCAGGTTCAAGCCAACCAACACAGCAGCGGCGAAAAAAAAAAGGACAACAAAATAAACAACGGAACACGAAAATTGCGGCAAAAATCTGCAGTGACGTCCGATGTGAGCGAGCGAGAGGTATCCTGAGATATTTCTGGGTCCCGTATTTCCGGTCTGCCTTTTTCAGTAGCGTTTGTCTCATTTTATTTTTAAAGTTGTTTCTTTTTAAGGGGGGAGGGGGCAGTTAGTATTCCTCCCGGGAGTGCAGCCCGCGGGGGGAATGAACGGCCCCGCGGCCTTGTAAAGAGTCTGTCCTCCGCGGACGTCAACGGCGAGCAACGGCTGCCGGGGTCGGGCCTGTGGGCGGCCCACTGGGCGGCCCGGCGCGGAATCATTCCTGAGAACGGGTTTCGTCGCTTCGTGCCTCTCGCACCTACACGAGGAGCCCCACGAGTGCGAGAGAGACAGACAGGGACGTAGAGAGCGACTCTCACAGTAAGGAAAATGTACAGTTTTTCGCCGTTAGTTCATTAACAGGATTTGCAGTACTTAGAAGTACGGTGTTTACCGTACCTAGAAGTACAGCGTTTACCGTACACGGCGCTTACCGTACCTGGCAGTACGGCGATCATCTTACTTTGTAGAATGCACTTGTCAAGAGGCACTCATTTCTTGACATCAAAGTCAATTGAGCCGATTGCAAACACTCTTAGGCATTGAATTCAAGGCGAGATCTTTTCTACACTGTACAAACTACGCAAATCGCCTCACTTCCAGGTACGGTAAACGCTGTACTTCTAGGTACGGTAAACACCGTACTTCTAAGTGCAGCAAATCCTGTTAAATAAACGGTGAATACCGTACATTTTTCTTACAGTGCTCGGAATCAGTGTGCCTGCGGCGGCGGTGCCCAAGGCGGTCCCTCGAGGCGGTGGCCGTGCCCCGCATGGCGGCCTATTTCGTGCCGTTTCGCTGAAAGGGCCGCCGGAACGCCAAATAGATCGAGACGCCGGTCGGCCTCAATTATTTTGCCGCCATTCACCGCCAACCGCTTATTTATTCGCTGCCTTAACGGTCCAGCCAAAGCCACACACACGCACACACGCGCAAGTACTCTCTCTCTCTCTCTCTCTCTCTCTCTCTCTCTCTCTCTCTCTCTCTCTCTCTCTCTCTCTCTCTCTCTCTCTCTCTCTCTCTTTCTCTCTTTCTCCTTCTCTCTCTCTCTCTCTCTCTCTCTCTCTCTCTCTCTCTCTCACACACACACACACACACACACACACACACACAGAGTGCCGCTTGCAGGGAGGAGTCCGGGACGACTCGCCGCGCTCACTTGCTCCGTTTCCGTTTCAATTTGCTGCTGTGCGGGTGAGCAGGGGAGAGCAGGGGCGAGGGGAGGGCGGGGGGAGGAGAGCACACGATGACGGATGGCGGAGCGCACACACACGTGGGGTGAGAGAAAGGCGAAGAGAGGCGTCACCAGTCCATCATCAACAGTTAGCTCTCCGCCAGATGTCGGCCGCCGCCGCCGCCCCCTCCCCAGCCAGACCGAACACGCCGTCGCTTCCCGGCACCTCCTCTCCCAGCTCCGGGAGGCACAAATAATCTCCAGCATCCTCCAGAGGGTTTCTGAGGTGCAGCGGGCGCGGTCCGGTTTCCCCGTCCCCCCCCCTCTTCCCCTGACCACGTCGGCATCGTAAACGCCAAGCTAAATTCCGGGCCCAGCGGCCCGGGACCACCGCCTTCTAAACACAGCGGCGGGGCGCGGCGGGCCGAGATGAGGCAGCACGGCACAGTGGGCCAGGCGGCGGCGGCCGCCACGGCCTCGGCCACGGCGCCTGCCAGGGTGGGCCGACCCGCCGAGCAGCGCCGCGCGCCGGGCTGCCCCACCCGCAGTCCGCAGGCGCTCTCTCTCTCGCCCACTGGCATGGTCGTGCCGGCGTCACGGGGACAGCAGAGGCAACCTATAGACAGCGTCGTGTAACACCGACCCCTGCGCCCGTCTTCTGGCCCACTGTGCACCCTTCTCTCCGGCCGGTGCGTCGCACGCATGCCGCTCCACGCCGGGAGTCGTACTTGAACGGCGCACGTGTCAAAGGGGCGAAGCGGAGCACGGGGCGTGGCGGGGCGGGGCGGGGCGGGGCAACAGAGCCGTGCAATGCATTCCCGTCACGTTCGCGGGCTAACAGAGGCCGAGCCGGGCGGACGGGCGGACGGACGGACGCGCGCGCACGCACACACAGGCAGACAGACAGACAGACGGACGGACGGACATACAGACAGACAGACAGACAGACAGACAGACAGACAGACAAACTGACTGACGGGGCGGAGCCTGGTAGTGCGGGCGCGCGCGCGCGTGCGTGTGTGTAGAAGTGTGTGTGTACAGTATGCGTGTGTGTGCGTGTGCTTCTGTCGGGAGAACTTTCCCGGCTGATAAACCAGTGGGAGGCGGCGGCGCGGAGTGGAGGCCGCGGTGGAAAATTACCCGCTAGGCTGCAGAAGACTGCAGACGCATCTCGAGAGGCGCCCGCCCGCCCATGCGAATTCCGGGGAATGAAGCCAAGAAAAAAAAAAAGCGCGCGCCAAATCGGGCTAATCAGATTTAACTTCTCTAATTGGTATTCATAAGGACGGCTCAAGGAAATCAACCTCATCGCCTGGCCGTCCGCCCGCCACCATTTTCCTTTGTAATTCTTTTTTTTTATTCGCGCGATTTCGTTCTCCGGCGTTTTCTTTTTTTTTGTTTTCTTTCTTATCTGTCTCTGTGTCTCCAGTTCTACCTTCCACCTTTTTCTTGTTTTTGTTTCCGTCCTCCTTTATTCGGCGTGGCGGCGCGTGTCCCGAGGGACGCCTCGCTAAGAGCGCCGCTCCTGAGACGCGTTGCGGGAAACGGTGGACCGATTCCAACGCCATCAACATTGTATCGCGCACTTCCATCCGCACTAATGAGCCGAAGTTTCGGCCGGAAATGAATTGAATGGGACCGACTTTGTCGCGAATGGAACTGTCGTGATTTCAATGCTCCCGGTTTCTCGGTCCATCCCGTTGTTGCAAACCACCGCCAACTCGTGACTGTGGTGAGTCCGGCTGCTGATGACTGTTCGATACGCGACGATGTGGTTGTGTGGGTTTCCACCGCACAGGTGAAAAACCTTCAAAACCGGAAATCCTGCGGTATACTTTGATAACCAAACGCCTCTCTCACCCCTTTTTTTTCCTTATTCCCCCCTCCCCTCTCATCTGGCCCTCTCCAGACCCCAGCCAGGGTCCATTGTACAGCAAGCCACGCCGCTTAAGCGCCGAGATTTGTAGCTCTGGTCGCAACGGAAGGGACTAAAGAAACCGGTCGAAGGCCAACCAGGGAAGTAACAGCGAACTGAACGCCGTTAAGCCGAGCAGCAACGTCGCCGGCACTTGCGGTGCACTTCTCCAATGCGACCGACTCCTTCTCCAATGCGACCGACTCCAACGGAAATAACTCGCAACCTTCCGATAAACTTGAGAAACATAATTAATTCCAAGTCATTTCCCTTACATTTAGGAATCACATACTAGCCAGGGGAAGGCCTTCGGCCTTGATGCTGAGCTGGCTTTACTTGCAGATGCAAATGCATGTTGGCCCATAGAGCTTCACCTATAGAGCTTGGCCAAAGGAGCTTGGGCCTATAGGGCTGGGCCTATGCATAGCCTGCTTCACTTTAAATTCCAACAAGGGCCGTTTGCCCACCAAAAGGAGCTTGGGCCTATAGGGCTGGGCCTATGCATAGCCTGCTTCACTTTAAATTCCAACAAGGGCCGTTTTCCCTTTTGCCCACCAAAAGGGAGACAACAAGTGCTTTAGATTTGGGCGAGCGAAATTCGCTCAAAAATACAAGACTTTCATCCGTCTTCATTACTTTCTGGAAAAAGCTTTCGCAACTACGTAGTGACCATAATACATTTTCGGTATCTCAATCGAAAGCATAAATAAAAACTCTTCCGAGAACGCTTTTCTTAACAGCCAGGCCTGTCGCCGGCGGAATCTAAGTCGCCAGTCAAAATGAGGTTCCCGACGAAGAATCCCGGGGCGACTATGCAACTCTGCAGAACGATTCAGTCTCTCTCTCTCTCTCTCTCTCTCTCTCTCTCTCTCTCTCTCTCTCTCTCTCTCTCTCTCTCTCTCTCTCTCTCTCTCTCTCTCTTCCGCAGTCACGGAGCGTCCCGTGCACGGGTGCGAGAGAGACAGACTAACGGGATTTCCCTCTCGGAACGACGGCCGAGCCTCGCTCCCTTGCAAGTTGGCAACCCTCATTTGGAGGACAGTCGGGCCGACAGAAAGAGGGGCTTGTTTGTGTCACGCACTGGGCGAGTTGGACCGGGTCGGGTCGGGTCGGGTCGGGCCGGGTCGGGCCGAGCCGAGCCGAGCCGAGACCTGCTTGGTATGCCGGCCCAACATCCCCTTCGTTAAGGCCAATAAGTCGCCGCGATCCCACACACAAGTGCCACTAACTGCCTTGCGGAATCGGCCGGCCGAATTTAAGAGCCGAACGCAGTTAAATTACACTTAAAAAAAAAAACACACGTTTCTTCGGTGCGTGAATGCACAAACCAATAAAAAGCCACAAGCAACACTGTTTTTGGCACTTCTTTTGCCCTTTTCAAAAACAAAGGGTGGTTAGGCATTTAAAAAAACCATGAGGGCAAATTTAACCAGCCAACACGCGGTAAATTTGACCACGAATTTTAGCTCTTTTCCTCCTCCTTCTTTCTCAAGAGTTAATTAGATACTTTGGCCAAGTTAGGCGAGTAATTGCGTTTTGAACGGAGCAAAACTCGGCCCATTCATCATCGGCGCCCTACCCGGGTACCCGGCACTCTGTTGTCGAGTCGCTGCTCGACCGCGGTCGTCTTCGTCGTCCCGTGCGCCAATGCGGGTGTTTGGCGCCCCGTCCGTCCCTTCTTTGCGTCTGTCTGTCTGCCCGTCCGTCCGTCCGTCCGTCCCTTCTTTGCGTCTGTCTGTCTGTGTGCCCGTCCGGCCGTCCGTCCGTCCCACTGGGCTACATCCAACTCGGCGGACTAATTCCCAGCAAATTCCCCGCCGCGTTAAACGTGCCGTTCCCAGACCGCCCACCCTGCCCCACCCCGCCCCACCGCACCCCGCCGCACCCCACACCGCCCCGCCGCATCCCGACACGCCCCGCCTTGACACGGATCGGCCTTTAGGCCAGTGAATCGTGGGTCCCGTACACGTATTGGAGCGAGAGTTGCTCAGCGCAATTACCTCCTCTTCCCCTCCCCTTCCATTGGGAATCTTGTCCCCCACGCCACCCCTCTCCTTCCGGCGCAGCCTGCTGCCGCCAATGTTCAACCCCCCCCCAATGACACACTCTCTGTCCCTTTCCCTCCCTTACGGTGTATGCTCTCCCCGATTCGCGCCTAATATTTCTGCCTCGTTGAATACGCGGCGCGGCGTGGCAAGGCTTGTGTGGGGGCACTGCACCCAAGCAGCGAGATAGGGCTTTACCGGCCTGACCGGTTTGAGCTCACTTTACTCTTGTCTTGGGCCCTCTGTCTGTCTGTCTGTCTCTCTCTCTCTCTCTCTCTCTCTCTCTCTCTCTCTCTCTCTCTCTCTATGACACCGCAACAGCGGCAGCAGCAGCAGCAGCAACAACAACAACAACAACAACAAACGCCATTCGAAGACGCCAAAAACAACAAGAGCCGGGTGAGCGGGGCGAGGCAGCGCACACGAGTGCATCGGTAAGAGGGCGGACCGGACCGTAACTCCAGAGTGCGGCGCAGAGTGACGTTTTCATTAGAGAAGCAGACGTGGCTTGTAGTGGCGTGGCGACGCCCCAGCGCCTTCGGGGGAGGGAGGGAGGGAGGGAGGGAGGGAGGGAGAGAGAGAGAGAGAGAGAGAGAGAGAGAGAGAGAGAGAGAGAGAGAGAGAGAGAGAGAGAGAGAGAGGGGCGGGGGAACAATTAGCGTTCGCCATTAGCAAAAATAAAGGAATGAAAAGGAAAGACCATCGACGGCGCGGAAAAAAAGAGGCGGAAATCTTCTTTTTTTAAAATCACAGGCCTTTCGCTTGCAACACGGATGAGGATGGGAGGGAGTGGGACCGAGAGTGGAGTCCGGAAACGAACAGTCTTCTTTCCGAACACACTTCCCCGCCGCGGGGAGGACAAACCAGCAGCGACACGGCGCGAAATGAATTAGGGATCGAAGGGGACGTTGGAAAAAGGGGAGAGGGGAGTGGAGGGGGGGGGGGCAGGAAACTTAAAGATTCCGCTTCCCGTTCCGTGTGGCCGTGTGGCGAGTGGCGCTTGCTTGGGAAGAGGGTTGAGGCAGCGACTGGCCACGCGCCAAGTGGCCTCCCCGGAGTCGCTTTCACAGTCCAGCCGTCCCTCTTTCCCCACCTCTCTCTCTCTCTCTCTCTCTCTCTCTCTCTCTCTCTCTCTCTCTCTCTCTCTCTCTCTCTCTCTCTCTCTCTCTAACTTCACAACCCTGTCTCTCCGTCTCCCTCGCTCACTCTTTGTCCCCCCGCAGTATATGTAGAATTAAATCAGGCGGCCGGCCTCGCCCTCCTCATTGGCCGAGAGCGAGCGGGTGGGGGAAAGATTTCCAATTCAAGCGCGGCGGGCTGTCAATGGAAACGCAAGTGCATCGAGTGGCGTCGCACACACCGCATTGCGTGGCGCACTCAGCAAAATGTTTTCTCACGCATTTGGTATTTTTTTGTTAAATTGGCACCTAGCAATAGATCTCCCAAAACCAGGCGCACTCCATCCCTTGCCGCTCCGGCGCGAAATCGAAATTTCGATAAGCCTCTCGAGTCGACACTTGCCGACAAAACGCGAATGGCATAAGAAAAGGGGGCGGTGGGGGGTGGCGAAGGGTCTCGGCCTCATGATTCGCTCGTCAAGATGAAGAAGGGCTTCCCAGATGGCCAGTTCGGGCCTGGATATGTAAACGCCGCCGCGCCCCAGCGCGGACCAGGGGGGAACCAGAGGGGGACCGAAAAGGGGGGGGGGTGCGCTGGCGATGGCAATGTTTGGGGAGAGATGAGGACATCAGGTGATGCTCACGGAAGGGGTGGGGACCTCGCCGGGGCCGGAGGGGGACGGCCGAAAGAAGCGCTCAAGTGCTTACTTTTTACGCGGTCGACCCGCCGCGGGAAGCACCGCCATCCTTGAGTCAGGCCGGGGGGGGGGGATGAAGGGGTTACGGAGGGCGAGGTAACACGGCCGGGGGGGTGGGGGGGATGAAGGGGTTACGGAGGGCGAGGTAACACGGCCGCGTGGGGAAGTCCAGCCAAAGTCCGCCGTGCCGCTCGAGGGGCGCGGAGACGGCGCAGCCCCAGATTGGATGGCAAGGAGGTTCGCAAGCGCCCTTCAAATCCACTCCTTCCACATTTCCCTGCTCCGCCCTGGCCCCCAGCACCGCCCGCGGCCGAAAGCATCCCGACCGCGAAACACGGCCGCCGCGACCGGTACTTGAACCCCCGCGCCTCACACTCTCAGACTCGTACTGATTTTTTGTTTAATGACGTATTGGCGTTTGTGCACATTAATGAGCTTATTGACATTTTTATTCGTAACCAGTAACATTATTATCAATTTTGTCTTGACAAATCTGTTAAGCTTCCGAACGAAATCCTTTTAATGAGCACAAACGTGAATGATTATTGATAAAATGACTACTCAAGGATGAGTGTGCATCGAGGGGTCCCTCACTGTGAATTTGCCTGCACACAGATTGTTCGATTGTGTCGGATTGCTTAGGATTCTTTATTATTTTCTCGCGCTTTTTGCCTACTAACAGGCGTTTTTGACGCAAGATTGTGGAATTGTCTCCTCCAAGCGTAGGTACACAGATTGTTTGAGTGGGGGACCCCTTGGTGTGCATGGCTAGAGTCGTAAAGTCCTAAAGTGGGAGAGAAACGTGAACCAACTGAATTTGCCATACACTGATCGCCAGCCAACCTCGAAATGCTCTTTACTATTTCTCATACTTTGGTCAAAACGGGGGAAAAGTTGCGCGTAGTTTCTCATACAATGGCCAGAACCTTGCCCCGCGTCTGGGCCACTACGGAAAATCGAGCCTATATGATGAAAAAAAAACTACACGCAACTCTTTTCCCGTTTTACACTGCAAATTACATGGAAAGATATCGCGCCCAAATATGGCGAGACGCAAAAGTCTCGCTAAGTTTTGAGTAGACCTGAAAGTCTCGCCAAAATTTGGCCAGACAAAAATGTCTCGCCACAAAATGGCGAGACTTTTCTGTCTGACCACAGTAAAGGCGCTAATGAACGCCCCTGCGGCGGACCGTAATTAAGGCCTTTACAGTGGTCAGACAGAAAAGTCTTGCCATTTTGTGGTGAGACATTTTTGTCTGACCAAATTTTGGCAGAGATTTTCAGGGCTTACCAGAACTTGGCAAGACTTTATATCTCACCTCTGGAGTGGCGAGAAGTTTGACCTTTGGATTTGTAGTGTAGCCAAAGTATGAGAAGTTCGCTGCTCGGGTGAGTCCCATCCGACGAGGACAGGGCTCACGTTTCTTTCCCACTATAGGACTCTATGCATGGCCTGCTTCAAGGGGGTGCTCTCCTTGCCGTCCCGCGCACCGCTCATTGGCAGCACCCGTTGCGCCGTGCCACCGCCCTGCGCCGCGGTGTCGTCGGCTTCCGAACCCGCCCCGCCCCCCTCAATGGGAGCAGGGCCCTGGGGCCTCATCGGGGCGACACCTCCGCGGCGCCGCGTCCCGCCTCGCTCTGCTCGCAGACTGTCGCATCCCGTGGCGCCGTCTCTCTCGCTCCGCGCGGCGCAGCCCTGAGTGCGAGAGAGAGAGACGGCGCGACGAAAGCACTGCCGCTCAGCCTGCTGCGGCGCTGCGGCCAGGAGGCCGTGAAATAAAGACTGCCACGCCCTTTCGCCGTCAGACCGTGTGTCACCCAGGGCGCGCCCCCTGCCCCCCAACCCCTTCCCTCCATTCCCGGAATGTCTTTTTATCCCGTTCCATCCATCGTCACCGCCATCGCGACCTCATTGCTCAAAATTTCCGCCGTCCGATCTTCACTGCCGCCTCGCCTGCAGGCTGAGCGGTGCTCTGCTGGTCGCTCTGTCTGTCTCTTTCTGGCCCACTGCGCGACGCGAGGGGGTAAACACTTCAAGAAATCGTGCCCAGACTACTGGTACACGCTGTATTGCGGTGGTATTAAACGTGTATTACGGCATTAAAATGCTAAATTTTGCCACATTTGACCCTAAAGTGGTATTACATATACGTGTATTACGCGTAATACACGGCTTTTTTGGTACAGGGCATTACGAAAGTGTTTAAAACCAGGGTTGTTACAAGATTCTGTGTTTCATTTTCCCTGACATTTCCCTGGCTTTTTCATGACCAATTTGGAGATTTTCCCTGACCTTTTGACAAACACAAATTTAATTTTAAATGTGTTAAAAACTAAGTACAAAACGATACTTATCTTTTGCGCACGGCAAGTATTTTGGCAACAATGAAAATAAGCCAGGGCGGTAGGACCAGTGCTCTATACGTCATGATAACAAACAAAATCGGACATTTTACAACTTAAATTCAATTTTCCATGACCTTTCTGCCGAATTCCCCGACTTTTCCCTGATTACCCTGACCTCATTGTGATTCCCCTTACTTTTCCATGATTTCCAGGATTTCCCTGACTTGTAACAACCCTGGACCGTCGGTGCTACGACGAGCTCGTCCCGCTGCGCGCTGCGCCCGCGGCGGCAGTCTAAAAGGTAAACGAAGAAATCCAGGGCGCCGCGTCTCGGAAACCTCCCCCCACCTCCTCGCCCCCGCCGCTCCCTTTTGTAGTCGTGCAGTCCCGCAAACACAGCGGCGCAACAGAGGTGGCCGACGTCCGTAAGGGGTCGTCCTCGAATGACGTAACAACGCCGTTCCATAGCCCTGTCCTTGTCGCCCCTTCATGCGCCGAGAGCCAAAGAGAGAGACGGTGTTACGTAATAAGAGGACGGGACCAGCCAGCGGAGGGCCGGGGCCCCTCTCTCCTCCGCCCCGCCCCCCGCAATGACCCGCACAACATAACCTTTCATTCTATTCAAGATCAAAAGTGCCTTCCCCCCTCCCGTTCTCCACCCTTCGTATGGAAAGGGAGAAAAGGGCCCAGCGCCATTATTTATGGATGGCCCCTCGCAGGTGAAATCCGCCGAGCGGTTCGTTGGCTGCGAAATTGCCGCAAGTTTGAAGTAGTACTGCGTGATTTTCCGCGACTCCCATTTGCATATAGTTTGTGACTGCGACCGTTCGGGGTTCGGGGTTCGTTCGGGGCCGGAGAAAAGGGGCGACCGTTGGGCGGCAGGTCGGCCGGCAGTCACACACACAGTCACAGTCACACATACACAGTCTCTCTCTCTCTCTCTCTCTCTCTCTCTCTCTCTCTCTCTCTCTCTCTCTCTCTCTCTCTCTCTCTCTCTCTCTCACACACACACACACACACACACGCACGCACACACACACACACACACACACACACACACACACACACACACAGAGGCGCGCGCATACCGCCACACTTGGGTCTGTGTGACCCCAATCAGCGGTCAAGGCCGGCCCGGTGGCTGCAGGCCGGCAGCAGCGAGACCAATCGGGCGCGAGGACGCGGGCCGCTCAAGAGCGCCTCAAGAGGCGCACAGTGGGCCAGAAGCCGCCGCCGCCGCCCGACACAAGGAGAGCGGGCTGATTTCGAACAGCAGGTTCGTTTCGAAATATACACCGTTAAAACAAAATATTAGAAATTCTCAGAGAACTTGTTCAGAAGAAAAAAGAATGGGAAAAACAAACCCAAAAACCTCTAAAGTTTGTATATTTAGATTGAGTTTCCAACGGGAATGCCACGGACAACGCAGGCACGATTATTCCCCGTCATGGACACAGCCGCGGGCGGCGAAGTGATATCGTCGGTCCGATCCATTCCAGACATGAGTCCACACCCACCCACCCACCCACCCACACACACACACACACACACACACACACACACACACACACACACAGACAGACAGACAGACAGACAGACGCGCGCACATGCACATACACACACACACAAACACACACTGACAAGCCCTCTCGGGGATTAATGCCGCCCAATCAGTCTCCCTTGTGGTGCCGGCATCCCTTCCGCGACACGCCGCGACAGCACGGCCCTACGCTGTTACGCGGCCAGACAGGCAGCAAGGCAGGCAGGCAGCCACACAGTGTAAGGGGCGCGAGGAGAGAGAAAATGGCGCAAGGGCCGACGTAAGGGCGCGTCATTTGTCCCGAATCGGGACGCCGAGCCGAGCCGACCGGGTGTGAGCCGAGCCGAGCCGACCGGGTGTAAGCCGAGCCGGGTGTGGGCCGAGCTGGGCGGAGCCGAGCCGACCGGGTGTGAGCCGAGCTGGGCTGAGCCGAGCCGAGCCGAACGGGTGTGAGCCGAGCCGAGCCGACCGGGTGTAAGCCGAGCCGGGTGTGGGCCGAGCTGGGCGGAGCCGAGCCGACCGGGTGTGAGCCGAGCTGGGCTGAGCCGAGCCGAGCCGAACGGGTGTGAGCCGAGCCGAGCCGAACGGGTGTAAGCCGAGCCGGGTGTGGGCCGAGCTGGGCGGAGCCGAGCCGACCGGGTGTGAGCCGAGCTGGGCTGAGCCGAGCCGAGCCGAACGGGTGTGAGCCGAGCCGAGCCGAACGGGTGTCAGCCGAGCCGGGCCGAGCCAAGCCGAGCCGGGCCGAGCCGAGCCGAGCCGAGCCGAGCCAAGCCGAGCCGGGCCGAGCCGAGCCAAGCCGAGCCGCGGGGAAACTCGCACGCCTTCGGTACAGTGTCGTTTACCAATGTCGGCGCGGGAAAACGCCTCGGAACAGCGGATCCTTGCCCGCGGCGTGTGCCTTGCGGCGTCACGCGGCCGATTCCTTTAATTAATTTTCCCCGCGGTCGCGTCGCCGCCAGACAAAGTGGGCCGGAAGACCGGTGGAGGCGGTCAAAGGCCCGGACGCGTTTGGAGCGCCACAGTCGCTGGATGGGGCTCGGAAAGAACGTTTCGATGGATTGTTGTCCGAACGATGAATCCATTGGTGGGGTCACACGTTCGGTTCGAGTCCCATTTAGCGACTCTGGAGCTCAAAACGCGTCCAGAGTTTTGGCCGGCGGCGCCGGTCTTCTGGCCCACTGTGCCAGCAGGGCAACGCCAGGGCGCCGCACTCGTTAGCCTAATTCCCTCGTGATCGTCGCCATTAGCAGAGCGGCAGTGCGTCTACGATTCCACCCCGGCTTCGGTAAGTTACGGGGGAAAAAAGTGAAAAAGATGAGACGAGGACTGCGGGTGTCGGAGCGAAGAAGAAAGACTCTGAAGAAAACCTCTGTAAGCGCAAAAATAAAGAATATAAATAAATTTGTTTGTTTATTTTTTTTTAAGCAAACAAGAAGTAAATTTGGCCTTTTTCGTTTCTTCCGAGAATTTTTTGACCTGGGCGGTTTTAAAAATTCAGGCCTGTTTGGCTTTAGGCGTCTTGTTTTTAGGGGAGACGCGGCGCCGAGCCGAGCCGAGTCAGGCCCCCAGAAAATTCCCTCCCGCCGAAGTTGTACAATTATTTAACTAGTTTAGGATCAAAAGAAAGTATAAACGCTCGCATAATTACTTGGGCTGGATGCCAAATCTTCTTACACTCTGATGCCTACACTGTTATACCGTATGGGCTGAGCGACGCCGCCACTCACCCAGGAAGTACAGGATGATCCACACGGCCTTGGGCGGGCTGGGTGGGGCGTGCCGCCGGCCGCGCCGAGGCCGGCGTCGAGGCCACGCCGGCCGGAGTAGCACGACGCCCTCCTTGGCCGGGAACGGCGGCGTCGGGTAGGGGTCGGCCACGGGGTCGGCCGGAGAGTCAGCGTTAGGGTCGGCGTTAGGGTCGGCGTTAGGGTCGGCGTTAGGGTCGGCGTTGGGGTCGGCATTAGGGTCGGCAGGGTGGCGGGTCGGCGCACCCCGTCTTTCCTGCATGACCGAGCGGGCCGGAAGCAGTCAGCTGGAACGCCAGGGGACGCCGGGGCCGCCCAGTGGGCCGCACATCACCAAGCGCGGCACTCCGTCACATCCACGTCACATCACATCACGTCACATCACGTCGCACCGCGCGTCACTTGACGCCGCTCATTGACACAGCACCACACACACACACACGTCACTCGGCACGTCGCCTCGCCGCACACAGACACACGCGACGCGGCCGACGATTCGTCACAGCAGCCAGCCAGCACGTCACGCGGTACGTCACGGCAGCTAGCCAGAACGTCACGCTGTGCGTCACGGCAGCCGCACGTCACGCTGTACGTCACGTGACACGCCACGCGACACGCCGTGGGTCGCGCGTCGTGCCTCGTCGTCCTGGGGACCGCGATGCTCGCCGCGAGACCAGCGAGCTTTGCTGGGGCCTGCGCTGCCGGCGCTCCGTGCGGCGTCGGGGCAGGGTGTGGCGCGGCTGGCCGGCTCCAGCCCCCACCGCGCCCCGCCCCGCCCCGCCCCGCCCCGCCCCGCCCTCCCAGCGGCTCGCCCCCCCGGCCGCCGCCGGCAGACGCCGCGGCGAGGGGCGCGCTGCTACGCGGTGCCCATTGTCGTTCCGAAACCACCGCGCCTGCCGACACACCGACCGACGACACAGGAACTGCACGTCGCTCTGGTCATTACAGCTTGCCTCTGATGCGGTCCATCCCTCCCCCTCCCCCTCCCTCCCTCATCGCGAAAGGCAAACAGGCAGCCGCGCCGCTGCCTCTGGACCAATCACTCTACGCGACGCCGCCGCGACGCGCCGCCGCGACGCCGTTCCCTCTTTCTCCAGGTGCCGCCGCGGCGTGGCCGCCCCGCCGGGCAAAATACATACAAATGCGGGAAACCTCCGCGGGCGCAAAAAATACACTGGAAAATTTTTGGAGTGCATTCTCAAAACCTTGCGAAAGAGTGTGTGTTTGCATTACGAACTGTTTGGTTTGCAGTTTGCAAAGAATTTGGCTTGATTGTGTTACGAACCAGTAGTTCGCAACCTTGCGAACACTGTGTTTGCAAGGGTTTGTAATACAAACAGGTTGTTTGCAAAGCACTTGTTTGCAAGTTGCGAACTATAGTGGTTTGCAATACGGATGCGTTCTTTGCATAACGAACAAGTCACATTCTTCCCAAGTTTACAAACACATCGGTTTGCAAGGTTCTAAGAGTGCGGGAGCGCGTGGCGTGCGCAGCACGGCGGTGTGTGTGTCCGCACCTCTCCCGGCCGCCTCAGCCATTTAGGGCCAGAGCCCCGCCCTGCCGCCGCGCTGCTGCACTGCCAGGGAATGCACAACAGTATCGACAGGCGGACCACGGGATACGCATAGCGCCACGCAGCTTGAGGCTGTTCCAGCACTGAGTGGGCCACGCCCCCCCCCCCCCACCTCCCTCCTTCCCCGCAGGCGGCGGCAGCCCTACACCACCACGCCCTAATCTCTCAATTTATGGCCGTTTCGGAAAATTGCGAAATTCAATGCCGATGCGAGAGCCAAACATAGAGAAGCGCAACGAGAGAGAGAGAGAGAGAGAGAGAGAGAGAGAGAGAGAGAGAGAGAGAGAGAGAGAGAGAGAGAGAGAGAGAGAGAGAGAGAGAGAGAGAGAGAGAGAGAGATGGGGGAGGCGGGGGGGAAATCGGGGGCCCCGAATTAATTCGAAGTGAGCGCGGGGAGAGGGAGGGGAGGGGTAAGGTATGGGGTGGTGGCGGCGGCAGTACACAGCAGCACACTGGAGGTCTGGTCCCCTTTCTCGCTCTCCCTCTCTTTCTCTCTCGCACTCACAGGGCGACACGAGAGGGTGCGAGAGAGTGAGGCCACGGTCGGCAGCAGCAGCCGCCGTAATGCACCCTTCCAGCAAATCATTTCGACGCGCCACGACAAACGGCCGCGGTCCGCAACGCTCGTCCGCGAAGGCTACCCCCCGGGGGGGGGGGGGGGCATGCGGACGCTCTGCCAAAGCCGGCGTCGCGGCCAACACGGCGGACGCAGACCCGCACCCCGGGTTCTTTGAGCAGGGCCTGGGGAATGCGACTCGTGGGCTGCCACGCGGCCAGGCTAGGGGTGTGCGCACAGGAGGTCGGTACGGGAAGGTGAGGCACAGTGGGACACGGGGCACAATGGGACACTTTCAAATTTGCCAACATCCGCTTTTCCAGGGATCGGCTAATCACGATGTAAGGTAGCCCAGGAGACGTTGCTACTACACTGCAAGAAAAAGTGTGGATAGTACAACAAAAGTACAACAAAAAATTGTACAGTAAAAGTACAACAGGGATTGTAGAAAGTACAACGAGCATTGTACGAACCACAACGAGGCCTGGACTGCACAGCACTCGTCATGCCGGTTCCATAGTACTTTGTACAACAATTGTTGTACTTTGAAAGTACAATAAATTCCTGATAAAAAAAATTTGCCAGTACTTTGTGTACTTTCGTTGTGGTTTTTTCTTGCAGTGTAGGCGGTGGACCCATTCCACCCTCTAACGGGTGATTTGAGGCAGGTCATTTGATTCGATTCGGATTCGATTCAAAACAAAAATCCTTGATTCGCACACCCCTAGGCCATGCAGCCAGGCAGCCAGGAAGCCAGTCAGCCAGTCAGCCAGGCAGCCAGGCAGCCAGGCAGCCAGGCAGCCAGGCAGCCAGGCAGCCAGGCACGCAGCCAGCCTCGCGGCGGCCAGGTGGAAAGGACGCCACTCCTCAGCCCCTGCGGTGGTGAGGGTGAGCAATGGGGTCGCCGTGGTGTGAGGCTGACTCGGCTGTCCCACCGGGCTGTCTCTCTCGCACCCCTAGGGCACGGCCCGTGGGTGCGAGAGAGACAGACGGCGGCTCAGTCTGCGGGCCGTGGCGCTGCCGCGCCCAAAGCCGCCGGAATCTCTTCCCAAGCGCCCGACCCGATTCGGCTGCACCGCGCTCCCATCTTCCGGCGCCACTGAAACCCTACCGCCGTCTTTGCATGCGTTCCTCAGCGAGAAGAGGCGAGGCGAACCTCGAAACAATGCGCCGAGCTCGGCGAAGGTTGGCAACAGCGGCGGTGCGACCCACTTATTCGGCCACCGGGTGGTGCAGCCCTGCAGGGGCAGCCACGCGGAGCATCGCGCTCCATCGCGCCGGGCCGGTTAATCGATGAATCGAAAATAATCGCCATTATTCCGTTAATCCAATGATTCCGATTAACAGCGGTAAATCACGTAGGCCTAGGTACAGGACCGCGACCCCCCCCCCCTTTTTTCCCGGAGAAAGAAACCTCCAGGGTGACGACGGGGCGCGTAGCACGCAGGGAAAGGCGCTCCGCGGCTTCACGGTGCGACAACAGCAGCCTTTCCCCCCCCTCTCCCTCTCCTTCTCCGTCAAGCAAGGAAATCACCTTAATGAGAAAAGTCAAGGACCGAGCAGGCGAATGTTTGGAGCAACGCGAAGCACCGCGCAACCGCAATCAAGGCGCACAGTGGCGGGGCGGGGCGGGGCGAGGCGAGGCGGGGCGGGGCGAGGCGGGGCGGGGTAGGGAGGGGCAGGGCAACTAGCCGCCGAGGAGAAAAATGAATTCAGGCGGGAAGCGGCGCGAGCAAGCAAGCGAATGAACGAACGAACGAACGAACGAACGAACGAACGCTCTCATTCCAGGAACGTGACATCACGTTGAAACGAATGTGACAAAATGTCACGTTTCTTTGAACATTGTGTCACATTTGTTTGAATGTAAATCAGCCATAAATTAGCTTACTCACATTGCAAAGAATGTGACACAATGTTTAGAGAAACGTGACATTTTGTCATATTCGTTTCAACGTGATGTCACGTTCCTGTAAGGAGAACGAACGAACGAACGAACGAACGAACGAACGAACGAACGAACGAACGAACGAACGAACGAACGAACGAACGAACGAACGAACGTGGCGCGCGGCGGCCCAATGAGCAACTTTGCGCGGCAACAGCCAGTGCGTGGTAACTCCGAGGGTGGGGGAAAGGAGGTGGGCGCTTGGGCGGTTTCAAACTGGAGGAGCAGGGGGGGCAACCCTAGAACACTGAAAGCCCTCGATAATATATAATATTTTTAATTAAAGCAAATAATACCTTGAAACTAGTAATAAATGACTGAGAAAATTATTTTATAATGTTCGAGGTAGGTGTTTGGTTTCTTTACGAACTTCGGATTAAAATTTTAAAACGTCGTGTTTTCTACACTGCACTCCAGTCTCGTCCCACTTTGCTCTCAACTGCAGAACTGAACGTACGTATTTAAGGTTTTCCGTGTTTTCTAGATGCTGTCATGTCATTAACGAATAATTCTTTTTCGACTCATTTTGCATTTTATTAAATATTAATAAACCTATGTTTTTGAGTGGCGATTAGCATTTTGACATGTTTCGTTCTATTATAACCATACCATCTGTTGCATGTGAGCATGCTCTCTCACAAGTTTGACTCTTCTGTAGTGATTCTAACCGAATGTAGACTTAAAGTTGAATGAAAAAGAATAGAATGGAATGTGGCGCAACAATATAGGTGACGGATAATGAGTGTCATGTCTTCTTTGTTTCCCTAGTAAGGATATAAAACGATGCACTCAAAGCGCAGAAGGTCTGAGGATGAGGATAGAGAGGAATCCTTGCCATCGAAGATGAGAAATGGAAAGAGATCCTTTACACGGGCATCAAGCAGCAACAATGTCAAATGTGAAATATGTGGAATGTGTAGCACGAACACACAGGACAAAACCAGCTTCAAACGATTCCCTCACACTGATGAAGCCCGGTACGTATAAAGTCTATTTAACAAGTTCAATCCTTTCATCCCAATGTTATTCATGTTGTAATGATGTACACACAGTTCACAAGTCATTATTTTGAGAGCAATATCATTCAGTACATTTTGAGTGACAAACATGTCACCTTTCAAGTGACCATTGGTGCAATTTCTGAATAATCTGTTTGATATTAACACTCTTAATAGATGCAAATGTGAGCTGTGTTCTCTCGAGAATTAATATGGTATTCTTCTATTCAAGACCGTTTAGCGTTCATCATTCAGGCATAACTTGTACATTGGCATGGCATCAAGATCATGTTCCTTCAATCGGTTTGTCTGTTTCTAAATTAGGCTTCTTGTTAAGATCTTGTTCTGATCAGAATTCCAGTGTACAAGTTATGGTTGGATATATTGCCATCGTTTATACAGCTGGGTAAGCGTACCTCAATTGTCATTTGTTTGCTTCATTTCATATATTACTCATTGGTGTGCAGTAGGAAGCGCTGTTTCTAATGTAACTATTCGTCTTAAGTGAATAGCGTAGTATACCAGTGGTGCTCCAGATGGTTTTGTCTACAGCTTCATTTGAGTGAACATGATATATCACAGTTGATGCTCTATCAATGTGAAAAAGTTCCTAGTTGAAATTGTGATACCACTCAATGTTTTGAAATAAAGTATTTGATCTGTCCCTAAAAGCCAAGAATATCCAGAGTAAGACTCTCAGTAATTCTTTAAGCATGACTTGTCTTGCTTTCTTTCATTGCACCTTTTATAGCATAGTATATGCAACAAGCTTTTGTACTTCAATGCTTAGCTTGGTTTTCAACGCCTTTCTTGCCTTAAGCATAATTTTTTTTATTCTGCCAATGCTTTTGCTTAGGGCCTCCAAACTTATGTTTTGTTTGCTTTGCATGTTTTGCTTTTTTCTTCAGCACTCTTGCCCTGTGTATGCCCAGCATTTTAATATTTCCTTTCCAACTTCATCTCATGTTTTTGATTTTCTTGTTATTAGGTGCAAATTGTGGATTATAATTTGTGGCAACGCTGAACTGCTGCAGCTGAAGAAATTTAGCAACAAATGGGTGTGTGGCAGGCACTTTGCACCTAATGATTTGCATCCTAGTGGTCAGCGCAAGCAAAATGCAGTTCCAAGCAAGAACCTTACAAGACCTGCACTGGATTTGAGGCCTGAGGATATAAGTTGGGAAAATCATCACAGTGATCAACATCTGTCAAGTTCACGTAGGTTTTTTTTTTCTTTTCTTTTGTTTTTACGAAGCAACTGAAGGCATTGGACTGTGGTGTTTACTGACTGTTTAAGTAATATTTTTATGTATGTCTAGACTTGTCTTCGGAATCTTCTGGTCAAGACAACAGCTCTGTATTGGAAAACTATTCTGGGGCTGAACATTCCTCTAGTCATGGTAGGTTTGAACAAAAATGAATTGCCATTACTCTTTTCCACTCAAAAATTAACTTCCTTTTTTGTTTATCCAGGATCTTCTTTGGAATCCCATACAAATGAAGGATTGGGTAATATTGTTGATAACAACAACTCTGTTGACATGGGAATGGACATATTGAATGACCATAGTGTTCCTGACCCTATCTATTTTGCCCTGGCTGATTATGATCAGTTGAATGTGCCTGGGGCTACACCAGATGGAGGTGGGAAGCAATGCTGTGCCATGTCTTTAGTGGCCCTGTCTTATGCTGACATTGTCGAGCCAACCCAGTGGGTTTCAACTGACATCAATAAAATTCTCAAGATGGGCAACACTCTTTATGAGCAAGTTATTATGGGATTTATTTTCAAAGATGTTGGAGAAAGACTTTGCAGTGACGAAGAAATGGCAAACCTGCAAAAGAAGCATTACCAATACTTGGGTCCACCCGACTTGAGAGTTGTTGATAACCAATTCATAATTAATGACCAAGTGGTGAACATCGTTCACGCTGAAGCTACTTTTGGAAGTATCTGTGGAACGTTAATGCTTGAGGCAAGGCACCTCCCAACGCTCTCAGCAGTTCTTGAAGAAAAGTTGACAGAGAATGGGTCCAAAGTATTAATTACTCTTGCTGGCTACACAATCGCCTCATGGAAGTCCCAAGGATTTTTTTGGCTGTTTGATTCTCACTCCAGAAATTCACAATGTAAATGTGTTCCTGATGGAAAAGCATTTTGTGGCAGTTTCGCTTCATTGAAAGATCTCTGCGGTGCAATTCTTCAAAATTTCCGAGATGATGATGGCAGCCTTAAGGAATACCAATTTGACGTCACACCCATTTTCATCACTCGTTGTGAGGCGGAACCTGGCATGCTTTCTCTAGATGTCCTGCACCATGTAGTATGTGGACTTAGTGGCTCATCACAGGACACTGAAATTCTGACTGGCGGCGGTTCATCACCTAATTGTGTAGTGACAGAAGAAACTGTGCCGACACTCTCAGAGACCGAGAACTCAACATCATCCAGCTCGGATTCTGATGATCCTGTGAAGCCTGTCAGAAGGAGAAAATTTGCACCCAAAAGATGGTCCCAGAAAAGTAAGTACATTATTGTGCTTTTAATTATTTCCTCTTTTTCTTTTTTAACTTAATATTATTTGACTGTAATGTTTCAGGGTGTGGAAATGAAATCAAGCGTCAATCTCTGAAAGACATTCTCATTGATGCTGGACAAGATATTCGTGAAAACATTTCACCTGTTGCCATGAAGCTTGCTGAAAAACTAATGGTGCTGCAAGATTTGGCTCGAAAGCAGTGCAGAACCAACATGTCCCTTCGAGAAAAGTGTGAAGCTCTCCGTTCACAGAGTGTCAAGGACTTTCTGTCAGCAAAGGGAGCTTCAGAGAAAACCATCAGTATTGTAGAGTGTGAGATCCGCAATCGTCCAAGGCATCCCAATGGCTACAGATATACCTCTGAAGATGTGGCTCGCTCTATTTCCATGGAGAGAGTAGGAGGTCCTCAATCACTGACTGTATCCAAGCAGCATTTTGTGACTCCATGCCTAAGTACAGTCAGAAAACCAGTGCAGAAGATCCAACTTGATTGTGGTTTTGACATGAATGGGAAGTTACTTCAAACACTCAAGCAAATGTGTACGCAAATGTCTCCCAAAGAGAAGATTGTTTCTGTTATCTGGGATGAAACAGAGATGGAACGAGCTCTTGCCATATGTCGAAAATCTATGACATTGGTGGGCGGGGAAGATTTTTCTGGCACAGATAGAACTCCAGCTTTGGCTAATAAAGCCTTGCTGTTCATGGTTCAAGGACTGTTCAGCCGTTGGGCATTTCCATTTGGCTTCGCATTCGCTGCCAAACAAACAGACTACACCAGACTGGGTGCTTTGATTGTCCAGGCCATCACAGCTCTTCAACAAATCGGTCTGGATGTGTGGTTGACATGCTGTGACCAAGGTTCGTCTAACATTGCAGCTCTTGTGCGGTTGGAGGCCAATTTTCCTGTTATGGTGAATGGACAGCAAGTACCAGGGAAAATGTTGATCAATGAAAAGCCAATTGTTAGTGTGTTTGATATTTCACACATCATCAAGTGCTTCAAGTCGATGCTGGCTAAGGGATACTTGGAGTGGCCTTCGAGGATTTGTGGAGAGGAGAAAATCCTAAAACTGCATTTTCAATCCTTTGTGAATCTACATTCACATCTAGAGACAGCTGGCAAATCTCACTTGGCTCGAAAACTTACATCAGAACACCTTGATCCAAAGTACAGAAGAAAAATGAAAGTGAAAATTTCAGCTGAACTTTTAAGTGAGACGAATGCAGTTCTCTTTGAGCAGGCTGGAGATGACCTGGTCCCTGGTGCCACAGATGCTGCAATTATAATCCGAGACATCGACAAACTATATGACTTGACCAATGGCCATTCTTCTAAAGAAGCGAAGACTGGAAGTGTTAAGCCTGCAAGACAGAGTGTCACTGAGTCGTCAATGCATCAAGCAGAATTCCCAAATTTCCTCGACAAGTTGGCCAAGGCAAAGTTCTATGGACCTCATTCATCCACAGATCGTAGAATTGTGAACATAACTTCTCGTACTCCAACAGTCAGGAATTGGAAACAAACCATAAATGGCATAATGGCTATTTACAAGAGAGGTGCTCTTGAAGGTATCTCCCAGGAATTAAACCCAAGAATCGGAATGAATTCAGATGGTATTGAAATAACTTTTGGCATGCTAAAGGGTGCAGGATGGCGAGACGTCAAATTGACTGCATTTACTTTCAAGAATCGCCTCAGGACATTCTTGATTCGGCTTGTGGTTGCTCCTTCAAATCCTCGTGGCAATGTGGAATTGACTGAAGTTAATCCTCTGGACAGTCTTGATTGCTTTTTATCACGCTCACATCCGCATCCATCTGAAGCCACTTCAGGTGATGCAAGTGATTGTGATCGGGATCAAACGCTTTCTTTGCCATCCCATTGGAATGTGATGGATGTCATTCAAGGTATGAACCTAGAAGAATTTGAGGAGTCCTGGGACCCTGATGCAGACCCTGATGACCCATCTGAAGAAACTGATTTTTTATTCACTGAAAACATTGAGATGCAAGGTGTGCCTGCCAATTATGGTCTGAATGACCTCATTAATGACTTGGACATTGAGGAGTATTTAGAAGTCCCTGGAGAAAATGTCATTACTCTTTGCCAACGGATGCTCAAGTTCCGTGCAGTAGATCTATCTCGCAAATTGAGAAAATCTCTGGTTCGAAAAGTCGACTGTGAAAAATGCATCGATGACTTAACTGGATTGGAAGGAAGCTCTGTGTACAATGATATAATGTCTTGGGAACCTCATGACCTTTTGTTGAATGTTCCCAGTCAACGCCTTGTGCAGTTGGTTCAAGATGCTTTGGCTCGTTTTGAGTCTGACTGCAAAGAATTCACCCACTGCACCAACATCTTTGAAAGGGTACAGACTCAAGTTAAGAGGCTACTGGATCTGGCCTTGTTTGATGCCTGGCCTGCCTGTGACACAAGCGATCACAGAGAAAAGCTCACAGAGCTGGTGGCCTCACAATTGAGTTATGTTCTTCTAAAGGATTTTGTCAAAGAAACGAATGACTCCATTCGTAAGAAAGGGAAAGGGGCCTGATGCAATCCATCTTCAGTCAGATCAATGCCAAGTAGTGACGGTTGAAGGAAACTTGTAAGTATCTCTTATCTAAAATGCAACTCCATTTTGCAATGCTTTTCTTTAAAAAAAAAAAAACAATGCTGTTTTATTTTACTATTAATCCATTTTTCCCCTCCTTAGGTTGAAGAAACAGAAAATGTCCACAATTTTTTAACATTTTCTGAAGGCAATTGATCAGTTCTGATTTGACACTTTTCATATCATCTTCCTTTTTTCAGGTTGTTGTAGTTTGTGGTTCTCCTAGTGAAGGAATCCAAGCTTACAAATCACCAGCTTTTTGGTTCAGTAATAGGTATGAGATCTATATCAGAAGGACAACCAATTCAATTTCCAACAACCATGTGCATTGACATGTAAGTCTGTTTTCTAATGTGAGTAAATAATTTTGCATTGCATGCTTAAACCGTTATAAACTATAATTTTGTTATCAATTTCAGATGTTTTTGTCAAGGATTTTGATTTTATTGGTGAGGCATCAGCTTCAATCACGCATGACTTGCTGAATAATTTTTCTTCAAACACACAAATTAGTCCTCTACCATATTTGACTGTAGTGAAATCAACTTTGTAGAGATGTGGCATGACACTAGTAAGTATTTAATGATTGCCATGAAAATCAATTAGTTTACCTGCCTCGCCACTGTTTTATTAAAATTATGTGTTTTTTTTTGTTTTTTGTTTTAATTCAGGTTTGATAAGCAGTTAGCATCCACAAACTCATAACAGCACTCTCAGAAGGCTCTGTGTTGTAGAAACCTACTCCTCGCAACAAATCCATGTTCTGGCTTGTCTCAGATGTAAAATCTGAGAGTTAAATGAATCTCTGCCTTTTTTATTCTAGAATGTTTGAAGCCCTTTCATTGACTTAATTGACCGGCTTCCTTCCGAACTCCTTGAGTAAACGGTATCCTTCCGAACTCCTCCTGAGTAAACGGTATCCTTCCGAACTCCTTCTGAGTAAACGGTATCCTTCCGAACTCCTTCTGAGTAAACGGTATCCTTCCGAACTCCTTCTGAGTGAACGGTATCCTTCCGAACTCCTTCTGAGTGAACGGTTTCCTTCCGAACTCCTTTATGGAGTGACCGGTGGGTCCTTAAATTTACTTACATGCAGTTACTAGCTGATGTAAAGTAAATACCTCTGCTCACCTCCTCGTGGTAGGACCTGGGATGGGATGTAACACATTGCAGCATGATTTATGACTAGGATCATCTGATTTCTGTGTTAAGTCTCATGCAAACGGGCAAGGTTCTTCTTGGATTGTGGTTTGGGTAAAACTTGCAAATTTGGCCCCAAAATTTTGAACTTTGGCAAATTATTTGGTAAAATGTAATGAGTTCTCAAAATACTTACTGTCAACTTATTTTTTTTTACAGTTTAAGGAATTCAGTCAGAACTTAAGGGCAAAAAGCTAGTACCTAGTATGTACATTGTGGGTTTGAAAAAGAAAAAATCTATCTATATTTTTTGGTGCCAATTTTTGCATATTTTTTATTAGACGGGTCTCTTTTATTTTGTTGCATCCTCATACATACGGTGAGGGTCATTTCAATTCGACATGTGTCCAATCTGATGCCACATTTCATACGATAAGTAACTCTTTTTATCTGTTTGCATACTGAGTCACATGCAGCATAGGTGTAAGCTCTCTTGTTTCTCTGTTACAGCCGTTATGATGTCTTCGGTAAGCGAGCAGGGGAATGGAGGTAGAGGCAGAAGGAGAAGAGGCCAGGCCTACAGGAGAGGGAACGCAGGAGGCGGGAGGCACTGCAACTGCAACCAAAATTTGGAGGCAGCGTGGAAGTACTTTAATGCGATGGATGCGAAGATGGAGGAGATGAGGAAAGAGATAGATGTATTGAAAGGGATTGAGACCAAGAGGAAGAGGGAGAAAGAGATGAGAGAGGAGAGGAAGCGGAGGAAGTTGGAGGAGGAAGAGGAGGCAAGAAGGAAGGAGGAGTTGGATAAGAAGAAGGAAGACGAAAAGAAAAAACAGAAAGAGGAGATTGTGAAGGAGGTTGTTACTCTTTTAAAGACACCTGATGATAGCGAGGAATCAGACGATGATGTAACCCCGCCACCACCAGAAACATTTGTTGTAAGTACTTTTTATTTTTCTTCCTCTTCGACTGCCATCAGCATGTTAACAACCTCCTTCACAATCTCCTCTTTCTGTTTTTTCTTTTCGTCTTCCTCCTTCCTTTCCTCCTCTTCCTCCTCCAACTTCCTCCGCTTCCTCTCCTCTCTCATTTCTTTCTCCCTCTTCCTCTTGGTCTCAATCCCTTTCAATACATCTATCTCTTTCCTCATCTCCTCCATCTTCGCATCCATCGCATTAAAATACTTCCACGCTGCCTCCAAATTTTGGTTGCAGTTGCAGTGCCTCCCGGTGGCGTTCCCTCTCCTGTAGGCCTGGCCTCTTCTCCTTCTGCCTCTAGCTGCACTGCTTCCCTCACTCTCCTTGTCCCTCTTCCTAATGCTCTCCTCTGCCCCTTTCAACCTCCGTATCCTTAACTCTTTTTCCCCTTAATCATCTAGCTTCACCTTGCTCCCATCACCTGAAGTGGCTCTTAAATGTTTCCCTTACAATTAAAGAAATCTCTAAAAGTAAATTTCTGTTTGTTTCAGAAAAAGTTCTTGAAAAAATTCAACCCTGTGAAGTAAGTTAATCATTTTTAGCACATAAAATTTCATAGCTGTTAAGTTTACAAAGGCCTGCAAAGACTAACTGTTCTGTTGTTCTTTTTTTTTTTTTCAGGAATCTGTGGTAAATAAATTACCTTTAAGTTCCATGTTTTGTGATTTCACTGACCCTTCAAGAATGTCCTTGCCAGTCGCAGAGTTTACCCCTATAAATGGAATTGGGCCAATGGATCATGAGTGCTGCCATGAGTTTTTAAAGGCATTACTAAGAGTTACATGCCAGGCTTGACATTTCCCCTTTTGTTGTTGCCAGGCTTGACATTTCCCCTTTTGTTGTTGCTGTGCTGAACTGCATAATTTTTACACACTTGAGTGCATGCTTGCAAGTAAACCGTTACAAATGCTTTCTTGGCTAGTACACACTTCTGAGCGCATATACGCAGCATGCAGTTGTTAGTGTGTACATGACTAGTACGTACTTTTATGCACTTGCAAGCATGCGCTCACAAATGCCAGGAAGAAACACCATTAAGACACCCCTGACTTCGATTGCTCGGACGCAAATGGTTGCCTGAAGAAAATGTCGCTGTGAGCACTGTAAGAAGACAACTTTCAATCCAGAGTGCCCCTGCATCTGCAGTCTTCGCTAGCTGACAGGCAGTAAGGCTTCCCACATTTGTGTGCCTGTTGCTGCTTTATTCATTACATACAATAGCCAATGCAAAGATGTATCTGAAACATCCGTTTGATTAATAAAAGAACATAAATGCAATAGAATATCCGCACATTTTGATTTTCCAATCCCTGTTTAAAGAATTAAGAAAATACAAATGAGATCCATCCAAGTACACACACCTAGACCTTGGCTCCAAATATGGACTCTAAATGTAGAGTACACAATTAAGAGGTTGTTCACAAAAACTTGTATACAAACATGCAGAACATGTTTACCGAAGTTTGTATACAAACAAGCAGACGATTGTATACAAACATGCAGAACATGTTTACCGAAGTTTGTATACAAACAAGCAGACGATGTTTACAAAATAAAGTAAATAAACAAGCAGACAATGTTTACGAAATCATGTAAACAATAAGCAGACTGTATTTTGTTGATTGTTTACATTGACTCCAGCAGACGATAACACGATTCCACCAACCCACTAGCAAAGAGTCTTGACAAAATTTTAAAAGTTCTAAATCAACTTGCGATGAATTTATTTTGTTTCATATGCGCTTCCTTTTATTTTATACGCACTATTCTATACAATATTCTCCAAATAGCGGTAAATGGATTTGCCCCTAACACCTGAGGAATTTTTTTTTAAGCCCAAGTTACGTTGTCGCCCTGCTCCTCCAGTTCGGTCAAATAACAGAATTCTATAAGGCCGGAGTTACTACGCACTGGCAACAGCCTTTGCGGTTGGGCGGGAGGGGGGACCACGGAGGACGAGGACGGCGGCGGCGTCCCTTTGCGAACCGCGTCGCCGTGGGCACTTGAAACTCGCGGCCACGGCGCGCGGCGAGACGGCGGGCAACGCAACAACAAAAGTTGCGCACCGCGGCGGCGATGGCCTCCACTGCCTTACCGACGAACACCATCGGCAAACTCAATTCTAAACCGTGTCGAAAAAAAAATATCCTTACACGCGAAAAAAAAAAATCTCTATCAGCTGGACACTATTAGGCGCTTTGGCCGCCAGCTATGCCAAATTTTGACAAGCTGGGGAGTATTTCAAGACCACGCGCTCCGCCAATTTTTGGGATTCAAACCGCGGGCAGCAGCGCCTCGCCATACGACGCTGGCGGCCTCGATGGCCTTCACAAATTGCCTTGCAAACGAGCGACGCCAATTTTGGAAGTCAACGCGCGGATCTCGTTGTAACCCATTCGGCGAGTGTCGTCGTGGGGGGGGGGGGAAGGTGGGGAGGGGGGGGGGTATTGGAAAAGGGGGGAGTGGTGGTGCACTGATAAGACGACGCAAAAAGCTTAAACGGTGCACAGATCGGTGCGGTCCGCAATATCAGCGCGCCGGCAAGGCGCAGGCTGATTCCGAACCTTGCTCTCTCTCTCTCTCTCTCTCTCTCTCTCTCTCTCTCTCTCTCTCTCTCTCTCTCTCTCTGAGGGGTCTTAGCCCCGGGGCAGCCGTCGCCCCGTCGCCGCCACGCCAGCACATCATATTCGACGCTCACGTCTCGAGTTGCGTTGGCGATATTGGCTAGCGGAATTTACGGAACATTTTCCTCTTCCACAAGCCCCTCCCCCTTCCCCTATTCACAAACACACGCAGACAAACATCTTCGATTTCTTTTTCCTTCTGCGACCTATTGTTTTTCTTCACGTGAATGACCCCCTGAAGGGAAGTCATCACAAGTCACACACAGGCAGCTTTTGAAACATCGCACACCTCGCTCTCCCTCCATTCTAACAATATGGAAACGGCTGCGCGGTCGAACGTGGCAGACTCACGCATTCATTTGCATTCCCCGATGAAAATGGAAACCGGTCAGTCGAGAGCATCCAATCCACACACACGCGAAGCTGACTCACCTGTAAACAGAAACGAAAACCAGTGGGATTAGCATTAAGCATAAGCGCAAAACCGGCGTGGTTCAACCGCGGAGGGGAGGGGGAGGCAGAGAGGGAGGGAGGGAGGGAAGCAGAGGGAGGGAGAGAGAGAGAGAGAGAGAGAGAGAGAGAGAGAGTGAGAGTGAGAGAGAGAGAGAGAGAGAGAGAGAGAGAGAGAGAGAGAGAGAGAGAGAGAGAGAGAGTGAAAAGTAGCAGGCGAGACGGAAAAGGGGGACAGGGAGCCACTGCAACGCAAAGACGCATCAGCCAACCGGAAGTAGGCGAGCTCGGTGACCTGTGCGGACCTGCATCACGAGCGAGGGGACAAAGTGGAGGAGGGGGGCGACAAGGAAGGGGGTGTGGGTGGGGGAGGTCGTTGGGATCGGGTGCAACAGTATGCCGTTTTGGTTCACGGTCCATTCGAGCCAGGCGGAGCGGAGGCCATTGGTAGCGGGACCGAGTACATGGAGGGGGCAAGCGGATGTAGACTCGCCCAGGCTCGGCCCGCCTTTACACGGCTCGGCTAGGTTCGGCTTGCTTGGATTACCGAGCGGGAAACAGGCGATGGAAACGAACAGACATGGCGGAGTTTATAGTTTTAATGGGAGTTTGGGCGAGTTGCTAAAACCCTCCCCTCACCAGGCCGCCCCCGCCCCCCCCCCCCCCCCCCCCCCCCCCCCTGCGGCTCGGTGACGGCTCCACGTTTGCTCTCCGGTTCAGCAGTCAAAAGCGGCGAGGCGTCCGCAGTCATTTGTTGCCGCTCTGGCTAAACTGCCCCGCTGCTCCCGTTTTTGTTTTTTTTTTTCCAGCGCTTCATTTTTATGTCCACGTCATGATGACGACATGATGACGTCATGCGCGGCTGCGAACTTTGCGAACCGAAAGTACTCGGAACACGCACCGCGGCGGCCCGACGGACTGACGGCCGCGTCAGCGCCACGGCGGCGGGCCGAGAGCGCCTGCGAAGCGAGGCATAGGCCGGCCGCCAGCGCCACGGCGGCGGGCCGAGAGCGCCTGCGAAGCGAGGCATAGGCCGGCCGCCACGCACCGCCGCGCAGCGGGCGGGCCTACCTCCCAGGCGCTCCACCGCCCGAGCCGCGGCCAGCAGCCTCATTGCGAGAGCCCTTTTCGTCGCTTGGTCTGTCGGTCTGTCTGTCTGTGTCTTCCTCTCTCTGTATCTCTCTCCCCTCCTTCCAACGTGAACACACTGAGTGTTCTCCACTGGCTTCCGGCCGCAGAGAGCGGTGCCGCCACCGACTCCCCTCCGAGCGGCAAGAGCGCCGCGAGCGCCGCCGCGCTTGGAGCGCTGAGCGCGCGGCGCAGAAATAAAGAAAAAGGGCCGCGCAGAAACGATGGATCCGGGAATCGAACCCTCACCTTCATCCTCCCTTTTTCTTCTTCTTGTTTTCTGTCTTTTGATCCCATCCCGCAAAGGCTTTATTTTGCCCCCTTCGCGTCGTCCGCATAACAGGAATAAACGCCCCAACACACACACACACACACACACACGCACACACGCACACGCACACGCACACACACACACACACACACACAGAGAGAGAGAGAGAGAGAGAGAGAGAGAGAGAGAGAGAGAGAGAGAGAGAGAGAGAGAGAGAGAGAGAGAGAGAGAGAGAGAGAGAGAGAGAGAGAGAGAGAGAGAGAGAGAGAGAGAGAGAGAGAGAGAGAGAGAGAGAGGGGCACACACACACACAACGCCCCTTGCCAGTGCCAACTAGCGTGTGATCTCGCGACAAGACGACCGGCCCGCCCGAGTGTCACTTTGGAGAAACGAGACGAGGGTGGGGGTAGGGGGTAGGAAGGGGGCGAAGAAAAAGGGGCAGTGGGGGAGGGGTGGGGGCGGGCGGGGTGGGGGAGGGGGTGGGGAAGGGGGTGGGGAAGGGGTGGGATCCAGCCGATCCGGCGTGTCGCCAAACCCGGACCGCAGGCACCGGGCAGGGCTATCGCTCCGCGTCCGCCCCGGGTTCAAATACTGACCGAGGCGGAGGCGGACGAGTTTTCCTTCCTCCTCGCGGACTGCAGCTCGGGGATACCGAGCGGTGCTTTCGTCCCTCTGTCTCCTCTCTCGCAACTCTCCGGAGCAGCCCGTGAGTGCGAGGGAGACAGAGCGCCATTCTGAATGAGCCCGGCTGGTCTCCTCCGGCCCAGCCGGCGAGTCCTCGGCCAACGCTGGGCGGACGTTCAGCGTAAGTTGGCCGGGCAGGTCCGCGCAGAGGAGGAGGGGGCATGTTTATGGGCACTGAGATAGGAAACAGTGAGCGCGGGACTCGAAGGCGGAGGCCGGGGAAGGCGGCACCGAGACCGCACACGCAACAAGATTATGGGGGCTTCGTAATGATAAAAATGATAACGGAATCTCAAAGGCCAGGGCAGCAGCAGCAGCGGCGGCAGCAGGGTGGGGGGTTAGTGAGTCTGCTGCCCTTCGAACTCCAACGACGACCCACTGCGGCCCCGCCCGCCCACCCCGCCCCTCGGCCAACTGCATTCAACCTTCTTGAGTGAGGCCCGCAGCCATGGATAGATAGGCAAACCCGCGCACCACTGAATGCACTGGGGCACCCGGCGCACTCCGCTCCATGGCCGCCGCTCTTGGCTGCTTTACGACCCCGCCCCGCCCCGCCCCGCCCCGCCTCGCCCCGCCCCGCCCCGCCCGGACCGGCCAATAAAATGGTGAGGGTAACGCCGTCACTCGGAAACCAGAGACAAAGCCAGAGGCTGAGGAGATGGCTGCCGACTCGGTGGAGGGCGCAACGAAATGCCGCGCCTCGCTGCCGGCATGCCGCTCTTCAAACTTTGGACAAACAGCGAAATGCCTCGCCTCGCACAGTGGGCCAGAAGACCGGTGGAGGCGGTCAAAATCCCCGACGCGGTTTGAGCTCCAGAGTCACCAAATGGGACTCGAACCGAACGCGTGACCCCTACCAATGGATTCCTCGTTCGAAGAGCAATCCATTGGTGTGGTCACACGTTCGGTTCAAGTCCCATTTAGCGACTCTGGAGCTCAAAACGCGTCTCGCCTTTTGGCCGCCTGCGCCGGTCTTCTGGCCCACTGTGCCTCGCCTCGCCCGCCCCGCCAGCCCCGCCTGTCATACGTGGGTCGTGCGGCGCTCCGTTACTGCCGAAAACTTGCCGACCGACTGGAATGCCCGTCGCAGCGTTACAGCGTCGCGGGGGGAATGTGCAGGACGGCGACGACGGGGATTTCGGTGTGCGCGCGCGCGCGCCTCTCCTAAGTAAAGGCCCCGGGGAGCTTCCAAAGGCCCGCGCACCCTACGTGGCATAAAAACTCTGCCGGTGAGGCAGGCGGCCCAGAAACGAAGAGGTGTGCATTAATTAAAAGACGGCGGCCCTTTGCCGTCCAATCAGCGCACCTACGGCCCTACGGCCCTACGGCCCGGCCAAGGAAGGCCCTCGCCACGTTTCCCTTCGACCCTTCGAGCCCTGCCTGCATTCCCTGGCGAAGGGCCGTCCGTCCACACACTGCGTCTTCTTCGTGCGTCTGTGCATAATTTACTTAAGCCTCGGTTAATGATTTGTAATTTATTTTTTTAGCTTGAAGGGAGAGTTAGCGGTCAGGCATTAGGCAAGGAACTTCACGCGAGGAAGAGGAAAAGGGGGGGGGGGACAAAATGATGGGAAAATGACATTGCGTGCGGCCCCGTGACCGCGTTTCTGAACTCCTCATCAGCTTGAGAGTTAACGCTTTTTTACCCGAGTCGAGCAAAGTCTTCTTCTCTCATTTTTTACATAGCTAGATAAGCACAGGTCGAGAGAAACGGCGAAATCAAGGGGTGGAGTAGATGGATGGAGTGGATGGGTGGAGTGGATGGGTAAAGTGGATGGGTAAAGTGGATGAGTGGAGTGGATGAGTGGAGTGGATGGGTGGAGTGGATGGGTGGAGTGGATGGGCGGAGTGGATGGGCGAAGTGGATGGGCGAAGTGGATGGGCGGAGTGGATGGGCGGAGTGGATGGGCGGAGTGGATGGGCGGAGTGGATGGGCGGAGTGGATGGGCGGAGTGGATGGGCGGAGTGGATGGGAGGAGTGGATGGGCGGAGTGGATGGGCGGAGTGGATGGGCGGAGTGGATGGGCGGAGTGGATGGGTGGAGTGGATGGATGGAGTGGATGGCCGGAGTGGATGGCCGGAGTGGATGGGTGAAGTGGATGGGTGGAGTGGATGGGTGGAGGGGATGGGTGGAGTGGATGTGGCCGAAGCGGTCGGGTGTGCAGCACACTCACCTGAGTTGGGCTGTCCGTGCGAGTTGGGCCGCGCCGACGGCGCCCCGTCCCGCGCCTCCACCTCCAGGGCGTACGCGCCCTGCTTCTCGCGATCGAACACGATGCGCGTGAACACCTCGCCGGTCTGCATGTTGATCTCGAAGAAGTCCTTGCCGAGGTTGCGCGGCGAGTCCACCACGTAGTAGTACACCTGCGGGCAGCAGACGGCACAGTGAGTACCGCAGCAGCCGCGGCACTGCAGCGAGGCCAGAGTCATCGCTGATGCGCGCAACAATGAGTCCATGCAGATAACAATGAGTCGATGCAGATAACAGTGAGTTGATGCAGATAACAATGACTTGATACAGATGACAATGACTTGATACGCACACTTAATTCCTTATGAAGAGAGGCTGTGCAGCTATATAATGGTGCGGAAATCGTTTGCAATACAGAGAAAATACGTCAAACTTCTTCGTAACTTACAGAGAATTTGACTTCGTAGGTTACGAAGCCAGCGCAGCAGCCATAATACGAAGGTTTTGGACCATAATACGAAGATTTGTCACCATAATACAAAGACTCGCCTTCGTAAGAAATTAAACGTGCAGATAACAATGACTTGATACAGATAACAATGAGTTGATGCAACGACTGACAACGACTGATTCGCATTAGCTGATTCAGGTAAGCATTAGCTAAGCATTAGCTAAGCATTAGAGGCCTGCACCTATAGGTCTTTACTAAGCAGTAGCTGATGCCGAAAGGAGTTAGCTGATGCAGACAAAAAGCTAAAATAGTCCCAGTGGAGAATTCGGATTGGGGCTGATCGACTACTTGATCCGTCAAAGCTATGGCAGCACCAGTCCAGTCTAGGGTCAGCTGACGAGCTCCAGGTTGGTTCCACTCAATCGGCTGACCTTCGACTGCTGCTACCAATTATTGCCTGGACCAATCGATAATCATATGTCCCGACTCAAATTCTTTACTGTCGCCATTTTAGCTACACTGAAAACCATCGTGTGCACTGAGTGCATGCACACTTGAGTTTTTAATGTAATTATTGTCTACGTCAACTAGTCTATTGTTTTTCGGCCTGATAATACTAATAATGTCTCTCTCGCACCCATAGAGCGAGAGCGTCTCGTACAGGTGCGAGAAAGACAAAGCGGCAGCGCAATGCAGTTGCGGAATAAATCCACCCGAAAAGCCGGATGCGCCCGGGATCCATTGCCTGGGACCATTCTGAACCAAGGACACAGTGTAAACACCTTCCTGCTCCTCGTACGAGGCACAGTGGGCCAGAAGACCGGCGCAGGCGGCCAAAACTCTTGGACCCGTTTAGAGCTCCAAGCGGGCCTGGAGCTCAAAACGCGTCCGGGATTTTGACCGCCTCCACCGGTCTTCTGGCCCACTGTGCGAGGTTCAGAAGGGTCCCGGTGACGTGGGGGACCCCGAACGCACCTGGTTGTTGGGGTAGGTGCCGTCCTTGTCGATGGCGTTGATCTGGGTGACCCTGGTGCCGATGGGCTCGCCCTCCAGCACCAGCTCCTGCTCGCGCTCCGTGAACAAGGGGATCTCGTCGTTGACGTCCTCCAGCTGGATGTGCACCGTGGCCTCCGAGGCCAGCTGCTGGGCGCCGTTGTTCTGTAAGGAAGCACACACGGGGGACGTGAGTCGCCATATTCAAGGTTCACGGTTCAAGGATACAGCGTCAGCGTTCCAAGTCGGCACTCACCTCCACACGTATAGTCAAGTTGTACTCCTTTATGCTCTCGTAGTCTAGCGGGTGGTTCACTTTTATATCCGCCCACGTGTTCCCGTTGTCCGCGCGTTGTTGGAGATAGAAGGTGTGGAACTTGTTGGTTTGCGCAGTGGAGCCGGGCATCAGTCGGTAGTAGACGGTCGGGTTGCCTTCGATGCCCGAGCTACAGTCAAATAACTCATGTCAGATTAATCTTCATAACTTATACAGACAGAATGGCGAAAGAAACTTTGGCTGATGACCAAAAGAACCCACACGTTATTCTAATTTACCCATTAAGTAGCCTCTATAATATTCCAAAATTTACAACCCCAAAACAAAATGCAATAAAATGTTTGCACTTTGAAAAAGACGATATTGCACGAATGCAATGCCTTAGAAACTTCCTTTGATGAAAAAAAAGTTACAGAAAAAATTTGAACAAAAACATCATCCTACAAAAACATTCTCAACTTAAAAGAAAAATTGCTAGAGCATGAAAAATGACTATAGCACTGCAAAATCTACTAAGTCTATAAATGCTGTTTTCATCATTGAAAAACATGATGCTTCACTAAGCATTTCTAACTACTTCAAATGTACTCCATCTTAATAAGAAAGAGATCAAAATAAAAATTTAATTGTAAAAATAAATAGGTTCAGAAAATCTAATCGGTATGCAGTAAAAAGAGAGCAGAATGTTGTCTCTTAAATGCATTCATGCAGCATAAAAAATAAAACAATGCGCTTGGCAGCACGCATGAAAAAGGAACTCTACAGCATCCACAAAACATCAGGGATCTGCAAAGGTGTGAACTCTTTTCTCAATCAATAGAAGAAAAATTTCATGATATTATCAACTAAGTTGAGGAAAACACAAAAAGGTCTCTCAATAATGTGGATGCTGTAAAGCTGTGAAATGGCTCAAGAATTTGGTGCCATATCACATTCTCAAAGCTTATTCAAAAGCAGTAAAAATGTCACCAATCCAAAAGCTGGGCACACAGTATGTTTAAAACAACAAACTCCTCTCTGAACACCGAAAACATTGGTTTTTAAAAAGCCAATTGAAAATTGGAACTAGTTGATTTGCCCCATAAATTGATAGGGTCAAATAAGATCAAAACAGGCAAAAGACTTAAGGTCTTTCAAAAAGGAAAAATACTGTTTTTAGAGGCATATTAAAAATTGTTTTCAAATCAGATTGAAAAAATATTGAAAATACCTGCACCACTTATAAAATATGGTGCTTTGAGTAGCTAAAAGTACATTAAGACAGAACCATGATAACAAATTCTTTGTTGATTGATACAGTACCTCCTAAACCACCTACTATGTTAGTTTTGTATGCATTTCTTTTGTACTATCTATAGTTAGGCTAAATTTGACATTAGTTCTGAAACTATTTCAGTTAGTTATTTATTTTTATTATGAACTAACCATTTCATACCACTGTTGCCATTATCATCTACAAGAAATAACTGAATATATAGAGAGCATCAAAAAGGAGTTCAATTTCTTCTATTTGCTAGGGGTTACTTTTATGGATGTTGTCAATTTCAAGGCCAAAAACACAGACTAACGGAAAATACTAAATGGAAGAAGTTGGAAGAGTGTCCAGCTTACAGAGAAAATTAAAAATCAACACAATTTACTGAACATAACAATGAATTTGCTTGATGTCTCAAAACGTGACAACATCCAAAAGAAAGAATTGCTCTGTTTGAAAAATACACATCCCCACTGCACTCAAATCACCATTCCAAGGAAATCTTTGGTGCACTCCCACTCCAAGTTAAGATTCCTGGGAAGTAAAGCAAGGAAGAAAGCAAGCTCTTCTGGTATGAGTATTCTTTCGATAACTCAGCAATAATTCTAAGAGCAGATGGTAGGGCACAGGTGAATTGATTCCTCAAACAGGAGCACATTTTTAAAGGGATACACTAATGCTTCTACCCTAAGTCTCTGCTTGGCACACAAAGAACACATAAAATTAAAACAAAGATCCGAACATGGATACTGATAGCCACACCAAAGAATGCGCCACGTGCATTATGACAGTGTGGGTGAGTGAGCGTGCAAAAATATAACCCAAACATCTCGCCCACAGTGTCGTGCAAGGAGCATTCCACAGAAATCTGACAACAGACCTGGCTTTAACCGAAATAACTTTAGCCCCAACCGCTGTGTTCTCTTTTATGAAGACAGGACCATACTGAACATGATCCCAAATTGGTGGGTTGTTCGCACGATCCACCACTTCTATCTGGACCTCCACAGTTCGAGTCAAAGGTGGGTAACCTTTGTCGGTAGCAGTGGCCTCCAACTTGTAAGTCTCTTTCTATTAAGAGAAAGTTAAATGGACAAAAAACAAGAAAAAATCACGCAGTTAGTTATGTTAGTCAAAAAATCTGGTTATGGAGCGCTGGGTTCGGGCTGAGGACCTACTCCGAAAAGGCTGCACCAAAAACCTGCTAGGAACAAATGGTACACCACAACACGTAGCATTTCAATCAGTACTCAAACCTTACAAGCAGCAACAACATATTGTCAAGTCTGGCCGAAAAGACACTTGTTTATGTGTCCAGGTAACTTCAAATATTTTACCGTGTGTCACTACAGGATATCTTAACTACACAGGAACTTAACTGAGGAACGACTTGGCAGTTTTGTGCTACGATAAGGTTGGAGTGCTGGGGAAAGCACCACAAATCAGTCTGTTAATTCTAGAGAATCACACCAGAACGATGTACAAACCTGGCTCGTACTGCTGTCACTATTGTACCAACTGTGACATTTTCTTTGATGCGAATGGGGCCGTACACTCCCTCCTCCCAAATGGGGGGCTTATTGTTCCTGTCTACGACGTCTAGCTCAACGTCCACATCCGCGAACGATGGGGGGATTCCCTTGTCTGACGCTCGCACACGCAGACGGTACCTTTCTCTCTATAATTGGTAACGAATAAATAACAATAGTGCCATGAGATCTCCATGAAAAGTATAACAGACAAACAAAATTTCAATGGAACAAAATAAACAAAACAAATATAAAAAACAACAAAGATAAGATAAAATAATAAGTATAAGTAGAAAAATAACATAAAATAATGTAAGTGAAAGAAATGCATGAAATAAATTTAACAGAAGGAATGAAGGAAAAGAAACAGTTACCAAACAAAAGATAAAGGAAAAATCAAAATAAAGGAGACAGAAAAGAAAAACAAGGAGTTAGGAGTTTGTGTGGTGTCTGCAGTGTGGTAATGGTGAGGAATTAGAGAGATCTTCACAGTCACTGGTTAGGAGATGACAATGCATACCAACAAAGTGTTGGTGTGAGCACAGTGAGTATCTATTGGACTCTAGCAAATTAAAAGCTTTCTCAAAAGGATTGAAGTGGGGAGGTGAAGGTAAGGGGGCCTCTAAAGCTTTCTATTGTGAGCGAAATAACACTTTCACAAAAAGTGTCTCAAGCAACATATTGCAAACAGTCAATTGCATTTCAATTGTACCGGTTTCATAGTCACCCAGCACAGAAAGAAACAGTAGCGAAGTGATTGTGCTTGCAAGCCAGGAGGTGCATGTTGTTGTCCATAGCAAAAACGTTGCATACAAACAGTAAAGGACTTTCCACAATTAACAGTGCATCCGAATTTACCTACTTACTGAAAAACATCCCTTGAAGTGGTTCAATCCACGGAACAGAAATGGTGCAGTAACAAATTAACACATTTTGAAACCATATTGAGTGAAGCAGATATACTCATGCAGAGGTGTGCAACCTTTACGATGAGAGAAACACGAAAGAATCCATAGTTATTGGACAGCAAAAAAGGCTGTCTGACAAAGCTTTGGATGCATCCGTAAAACCAAGGATTGCATCTACAGCCGTCTAATATGTGCATTGCCCCATCCACAGAGATAAAAATGTCACAAATCATTCAGCTTAGGAAACCAAAATTCCTCCTCAGAGCCATATAAAAATAAAACACAGGCCACAGGAGTGTACTTATGATTTAGACCATCTCCAAAGTGGAAAACAAATTAAATAGACTTGGCATATAAAAAAGAACAACCATTAAAATAATGAAAAACTTGCAGTGAGCCAGTTCAGAAATATTTATGAATTGGCTATAAAAAGGTAAAACATGAAAAACAAGAAAAATACACCTGCAGGATCGGGCACCGCCAGACAGCTGTTGAAAAATACATGAGACAATCCAATCCAAAACCATTTCAAAGGAAAATCAACTTCAAAATAGGCAGTCATTGATCAAAACTACTTACAATCTAAATTGCACACAGTAGTGGGATAAAACTAAAAATTTTCATTTGGGACTAAAAATCAAGAGAAAAAAAGGTCCAAAACAAAAAGAGAAAAAGTCGAATCGGAAAGGTTTAAAATTCTGAGTTATTTATAAATGGAGAGTGTGGTGTCTCAAAGAAATTAGCTACACAAAGTATCTAAAATCAAAACTGTTGCTGAAAATGCAACACAAATCTCATTTGATAGGAGTGTGCTTCTGAGAAAGCTTGACGTCAAAAGATAAATAAGATGACTTGCAAACCAAAGAAATGTGCAACAAGTTTTCAATAGATGAAGAAGCTTGAGAAACAAAAGAACAGCTTTAAGTACACCTAAGGAATAACAGCATGTGTTGAGCATGTGTATCATTTGGGATTTCTGTGACAAAGTCTCCATATGAATATTTTTCTCATGCATACAGGATTGTAATGAAGATTTATCAAGATCAACCAAGTTCAAATTTCCCTTATTTAAAGATTGAAAGAGATTTTATCACATCATTTGTTTTAAAGAGGCATGCATTGAAATAATAAGAGGTAAAAATCACACAAAAGGACAACCCCATTATAAAAACCAATAAATCAAGTATTGGCACATTATGAGTGTTTTGATTTGCTGTACAATTGTGATCAAAGATGGATGTGGCAACTTGACTCTTTAAATTATCTTATAGAGGTTATTAACAGCTCAGGAGAGCAAAATAATAGAAAGGATAGGGGAGTAATTGTTATCCAGTATAAAGTGTCTGTGTTTGTTTCAAAATGAGACATGACAATATTTTTTTAAAATATCTGAAAATGTGAAAGACTTTAACTAAGGGTGACATGACATATGATGTGTCCAATTATACTCATTTGCAAGGGATGACAGATCAAGTGTAAGACATAGTACTGCAGTTATATTAGATCAAGTCAGGAAAACGGAGGAGGAAAACTTACGTCCAGAGGCTTCTTCAAAACAATCCAACCAGATTCTGGTTGAATTTCAAAATACTCAATGTCTGACTGCATCACAGGCGCACTAAGTGTGTAAATGATAGCTCCATTGTTATCAGCATCTTCGTCAGAGGCCGATACACGGAGTATATTAGTGCCAATGCTTGCATCTTGTTTAACATTCTCAACATATTTCTGCAAAAGAATGTATAAAATCATTGAAATAGAATTCTCAACACAAAGCAGATGGATTAATTTTCTTCTTTACAAACCTGTCGGTCAAATAGGGGTGGGTTGTCATTGACATCAGAAATTTCAACAGTAAATGAGCAAACTCCCTCCAAAGATGGATCACCCTGATCAGTAGCCTTTACTGTCACGGATACAAATTTGCCATCATCTCCTTCACGATCAAACACCTGCAAGACACACATTAACATTAGCGGTAAAAGGGTTAGTTATAGCAAGACTTATTACTAGATAAAGTCACTTACTTTGTTGGTCAGAACTTCACCAGTCTCCTCATTGACCATAAACTTAGTTCCTTTCTGATTGGGCTGTTGCACAATTGAATATTTCACTTGACCATTTACTCCCTTATCATCATCAGTGGCATGTACCTTAAAAATAAAATTTTGAATTACATTGTGTATGTTGAACATGTATGGTCCTCAAAACAAAAAATTTTAAATAACTATAACAATGAAACAAAGTAGAGTAATTTTTACCTTGATGACAGGTGTGCTGTTAGGTGCACCTTCCTCAACCTTTGGATAGTAAGTGCCGCAATCTTTGAATACTGGTTTATTGTCATTGACATCAGTAATAAACACAACAACAACAGCAGTCGATGTGTGTTTAGTTTGGTCTCCATCAACACAACATGAGCCATCATCCATAGCAGTTACGTTGAGCTCATATTTGTCACGCTCTAAACTAATACTCTGCAAAATAAATTATGAATAATTAGTTGACCAGATGCTAACATTTAAAATTTAAAAAAATTACATTAAAAAATTAATGGACCACATACTTGGCCTTGAAGACGGATGACACCAGTAATTTCCTCAATTACGAATTGACCAGATGTAGTACCCCCTCCAACAAAACCAAACCGAACATTATCACCGTCTTTGTCAGATGCGACTACAGTGGTGACGAGAGTATTAGGGCCAGCATTCTCATCAACATTAGGTGTGTACACCTGCTGTGAGAATTTAGGTTCTTCATCGTTCTTGTTTTTGGTATAGACACGGACAGTGGCAGTTCCAGTCTTAGATGGCTCTCCTGTAATCAGTGAATAATAATCATGTCAGGGTGTCACACTAATTCAATTTGGAACTGAACACAAAAGCTCAAAGTGTTTGCAACATACCTTTGTCTTTGGCAGTAACAGTAAATTCATAATAAGCATTATTGTTGTCGGCATCAAGCTGCTTGTTGTTGCTCACAACTCCAGCAGCGTCGATGCTGAAGTGGTCATCCGAGACTTCATAATCAAGCTCAGCATTGTGCCCTGAATCAGCGTCAGTAGCTTTGACTTTTAGGATGGAGGTTCCAAGTGGAATGTCTTCATCCACACTGTGCGCTTGGTAGTCCGGCAGCTCAAACTTAGGTGCATTGTCATTGACATCAGTTACTCGAATGGTGAGCTGAAAGTATAAAGAAATCACTTGTTACGATTCCGGCTTTATCACACACATGAAAAACCCAAATCCAAAAGTAAAACATACCCCAACTGTGGTGGAAAAGCCTCCAGAGTCCTCAGTGGCAGTGACGATCAAGGAGTATACATGAGGCTGACGCAGATCTTCGAAGTCGAGTTCCTTTGCCAGCTTGACGATTCCGTTGGAAGCTCCGATGTTGAACGTGCCAGCTCCCTGCCCCTGGGCCTTCAGCGTGTAGCGGATGTCGCGGTCAGCAAACGACTTGGCCTTCACCGAAATGATGCTGCAAAAAGATTTCCAAATCAGCCGAGGCACAGACATGTATAGGATTCGGAATTTAATTTTCGGAAGGATTGCTTTGAGAAAATGTACTTTGGAAAGCTATCTTTTGGGAATTATTTTTTGGGAAAAATGGGTGTGAACTTAGAAGGCAGTTAGGTCTGCAGTGTGCCCACTTACTCCGAGTCCTTCTTCTGGTTCTCCGGGATCTCGGCCTCGTACGACGGCATGTAGAACTGCGGGGCGCGCTTGCCGCCCACGATGGACAGCCGCTCCTCCGGGGTGGACTGGTACTTGTGGCCGTCGATGCGGCCGTTCTGGTCCTCGGCGCGCACGTACAGCACGTACTCCATGTCCAGCTGGAAGAGGTCGGTGCCGCGGGTCCGCACCACGCCGGACCGCTCGTCCACCTCGAAGCGGCCGCCGGCTGCAACACAGGGGAGGCGTGGCAGCGATACTCCATGCTCCGGGCGCGGGGGGACGGGTTGTCACCCGCCGCAACGCACAGGGGAGGCGTGGCAGCGATACTCCATGCTCCGGGCGCGGGGGGACGGGTCGTCGCCCGCCGCGACGCACGGTGGGCCGGCGCGGGAGGACAAAACTCGGGACGTGTTTATAGCTCCAGAGTCGGTAAACAAGACTCGAACCGAACGTGTGACCCCCACCAATGGACTCCTCATTCGGAGAGGAATCCATTGGTGGGGTCACACGTTCGGGTCGAGTCCCATTCAGCGACTCTGAGGCGAGGGGTTACCCACTCCGGGAATCATGTGTACACTCAACCTGGGAATCATTCGAATTTTTTCAAAATTTTATTGAAAATCCTTTTAATTTTAATGGTATGTCGTCGTAATCTTGCAATATTGTCCAAAAACACAAAGAAACACAGGAATTTCTTTAAAAATCCTCACTTTTTCCGTGGGATTTGTTCGGGAATCGTGGGAATCCGGAATCGTGTGTACACCAAAACAAGAAGTGGGTAACCCCTCGCTCTGAGGGCTAAAGACCCGTCCGGGATTTTGACCGCCTCCGCCGGCCTGCTGGCCCACTGTGCGGCGGCCGCGGCGCGCTGGCTACTTACTCCTGTCCCTGACGATGAAGTAGTGGATGTTGTGGTCCGTGTCCGGGTCGCGCGCCTGCAGCGTGAACACGGGCGTGTTGGGCGGCGCGTTGAGCTGCACCACGGCCTGCATGGGCAGTGGCCGGTTGATGAAGTACGGCGGCTCGTCGTTCACGTCCTTCACGTGGATGATGACGCGCTGGCTGTCCGTGTCTGCAACAACAACAACAACATTTCAGGCTCCGCTCCACAGATCGCCACAGAGAACATCTGTGTGCAGATCGCCCCAAAGGCGCAGAAAAACAAAAACAAAAAGGAAACAAGGCAAAAATGAAGGGCGAAGAACAAGGAATAAGAAGACGTGGCGCGGTAGAGTGACATGCCGCTGGGACAATTTAATAATTTCCTCGACGCCATGGCGCTGCTGCTGCCATCACGCCGGCAGTCTCGCCTGGATGACGCTTTTAGCAGCAATTTCAGACTGCATTTGCGTTTGAAAAATGTATTCCGCACTTATGCCCCCCCTCCCCCTGTCCCACGCAAACAGACGGACATCATACACTCACAGACACACGCAAAAAGCATCCCTCGCCCCCCTTTCACACTCACACAAAGACGCGCCGACACACACAGCTAGAGGCAGACAGCTCCACACAGCGCGCGCATATGTGCCCTCTACACGAGGGGTTACCCACTCCGAAAATCATGTGTGCAGTCAACCTGGGAATCATTCTAATTTTTTCGAAATTTTATTGAAAATCCTTATAATTTCAATGGTATGTCGTCGTAATCTTGCAATAGTGTCCCAAAACACTAAGAAACAAAGGAATTTCTTTAAAATCCTAACTTTTTCCGTGGGATTTGTTCAGGAATCGTGGGAATCCGGAATAATGTGTACACCAAAATAAGAAGTGGGTAACCCCTCGCCTCTACAGCACACATAAACACACCTCTGCAGCTCACATACACAGAGCCAACACACAGCTCTACAGCACACCTCACACACACAATGGCGGTGTATCGCGACCTCAAATATTTCCCCCTCCCCCTCCAGTTTTCCTCTTTTTCCTTCTGCTCTCCTCCTTCCTCCTCCTCCAGAACGCCCCATGAGTGCGAGCGAGACAGAGCGCGCTGGCCACTCAGCCCGGAGGTAGGCCGCCCGCTGGGCATGCCGGCGGCCGGGCAGGCATCGCCGGCATCAGCGGGCGCTCCTCGTCCCCGACTCCCTCAGAGAGTCGCTCTGTCTCTCTCGCACTCACGGGGCGTCCCGTACAGGCGCGAGAGAGACAGAGCGACGAAAACGACTCTCGAATCAGTCTGCAGACAGCGAGTTGAGGGAGCGAGGCAAAGTAGCAGCGCGGAGCGCGGTCTCTCTCGCCCATGGGGCGTCCCGCGTGGGTGCGAGAGAGACACAGCGCTGCTCGAAATAAGACGGCAGGCCTCGGAAAAGCACGGAAAAAGCTGCGGGGGCATCCCGGCGGCGGCAGCGGTACTTGAACCCGAGGCTGATGAATAGCGGGATGCACGGACAATGGGGAGCAGGAAGCGGCAGGGAAACTGGACAGGGGAATCAGAATGAAAATGGATGAGTAGTCGCCTCCTGCCCCCATCCCTCCCTCCAGGCCAAGTGGCCCTCGTGGCCCCCACCGGGAGCGGGGCACGCCCCGGCAGTGCTACAGCACCAACCACCCTGCCACCACCACCAGCAGGGGCACGCCCCGGCAGTGCTACAGCACCAACCACCCTGCCACCACCACCAGCAGGGGCACGCCCCGGCAGTGCTACAGCACCAACCACCCTGCCACCACCACCAGCGCACCCACTGCAAGAAAAAACCACAGCGAAAGTACACAAATTCCTGGCAAATTTTTCATCAGGAATTTATTGTACTATCAAAGTACAACAATTGCTGTACAAAGTACAATGGAACCCGCATGACGAGTGCCGTGCAGTCCACGCCTCGTTGTGGTTCGTGCAATTCTCGTTGTACTTTCTACAATCCCTGTTGTACTTTTATTGTACAGTTTTTGTTGTACTATTGTTGTACTATTCCCACTTTTTCTTGCAGTGAGGCGCGGGGAGGCAGCACCGTCTGCAGCTGGGTCCCAGGTTCCCACCGCGCGCCCCCCTCGCTGCTCCTCCCTTTCCGCCCCGCCCTTCGGCTCCAATCCCAGCAGCCGCCAGCACCTGTCTCTCCCCGCCCCTAAGTTGGCGACGGGCCGACACGGGCCGCGTCCGGCGGGGCGGCGCCAGTCCAGACGCGGCTGGAGCAAGCCCTCGGACGAACGCGACCGCAGAGGCCAGCCGAAGGGGTGCAAAGTCGGAGGCAACTAACTTCGGCCGGGTCTGCTGCTTGCTGCCTGCCGGCTGCCCGCTTGCCGCCTGCTTGCTTGCTACAAGGGGTCCACCACTCAGCTCATGAGTGTACACAGGATTACTGATTACCAGTGATTACCTTTAAAAATTCGCAAACAAACAAACAAACAAACAAACAAACAAACAAACAAACAAATAAACAAACAAACAAAAACAAACAAACAAAAAACCCTCTATAATTTTGGCCAGCTAGGAGCATTTTTTGCCTATTTACAAAAGAAGAATCCCCGAAAGCCGATGAGAACAGCGAAAATATCCAGTTTCGGCATGTGATTACCAATGATTACCAGACGAAGTGTACACACGATTACCAGAGTGGTGGAAAAGAAATATTTGGATGGGACGACGGCAAAGGGTTCTTAAAGTTTTGAAACCGCCGCGCCGCTCGCCAGTCTGTCCGCCCATTTTGAATCCACGCCCCGGTCAGTAGCGGATCCAGAGGCGGGGGGGGGGCACTTTTTGCCTACTTACAGGGGCAAAGTATGGCTTTTTGCCTACTTTTCAGGCTTGCTGCCTGCTCGCTACCGCGCCCAGTCATTATTGGCTACAATTCAGAAACTTGTTTTTTGTCGGTTTTTTTTTTGCCCTGAGTGTGTAGGTTGGCTTTTTCGGGTGCAGCGTGCGGCGCGGCCCACACGGAGAAAAAAAGTTAGTTATGACAACGAAAAAATTAGTTAATTTTTCCGGAGCAAAATATCTTTGTCGTGACAACAAATCTTTTCTTGTCGTCTCAACGTCAGGACGAATACTTGTTGAAACGAATGTATAGCTTAAAGGAACGAAAAATACTTGCTGCTGTAACCTATTTCTTGGCTTGATGAGCGATTGCGTGTTAGTTCTGAGAACGAAATCAATATTGTTTTGAAAGCAAACATACTGGCTCATGTAGGCAAGTAATGAGTTTGGTGAAGACAGAGCTTGAGTCACGTGATGCAGTGCAGGTTCTTTATATTTTTGATTTGTCTAAGGGGAGTGCAGCGTCCGCGGCGACTAAAAGTAATTCTTCGGTTGTGCGGCACAACCACCCAGCTATGCCAACACTCATCGGAGCGGACATGAGCATTTTTCTGTGAAAAATTGGCCTAGCCATAAATAACTCAGCTCTCCGTCTGCGCGTAGTGGGTCCCTGGCCTACCAGATCCACCAGTGAGCTACCAGCGGGAGCGCCGGACCGCTGGACGATCGCAGCTCCTGCTAGTGGTCAAGTCGCTGCGGTGGACCGCAGTTAGCAAACAGATCAGTAGCGGAGTCGCTAGCGAGGTCGCTTCCCAACCCTAGGAGTGCGGGTTCGAATCCCGCTCCGGCGCATCGGATTCCCATGTTTCTTTTCTCTGAGCTTGCAGCGCGCTGACGTCACAGCGAGACCGTGCATCACCCCCTTTCAGAGAAGAACCTCAGAATTTCGTCGTGGGAACAAAAGAGGTTTGAGACGGTTGTCAGCCGCCGGGAAAAACAGTTTTTTCGTACAGGCTTCCAAAAAGGTGACAGTGATAACAAAAGAAATGTGGCCACCCCAGCAAATTTAGACGAGTCCCAGGAACAAATTTTATGCATTCTTAGAACGAATTTTTATGATAATCATTACAAAATTGATGGGGTTGAGCCTACGGCCACAGTTTTGTTCGATCAACGGATAAAAATCATAGGGAGATCAATGCTCTTTGTTGTGACAAACAAATGATTGGTTACAGCAGCTAAGCGTCTTGGTTTCGGAAAAAATAACTAATCTCTTCGTTGTCTCAACGAACTGTTTGTTGCTACAGCAAATTCTTTTTCTCCGTGCACACGCATGGCTCGCTCGCCCGAACGGACCGACGGTCCGCGGAGCGCGGGCCGAGCGTTGGGGGCGGGACACGCTGCCTGTCCACGGCGCTGCCAGCGTCTGCGGCCGTCGCGCGGTCAGCATCCACCCCCTCCCCACCTGCCGTCCCCCGGACACCCACCGCACCCATTTGCCACCCCCGCTGCGACGCCGGCCCGCATCTGCAATGCAAATATGTCCCGCGCGGCGTAACGCCAGGATAGCTGCCGCCCCACCCCGCCCCACCCCGCCCCGCCGATCGGCCCCAGCCTCCGCGGCGCGCGTCTCGCGCACTAAACTAACCCCTGATGAATTCCGGGACGCAGGGAGACACGGAAGCACTCAGAGGAAGAACCAATGGAACAACCGGGGCCAGGCGCGGATCCACGGGGGGATAGGGGGCGGCAGGCCCTTGCCCCCCCCCCCTTGATAGGCGCCTGAAAAGTAGGCAAAAAGCCATACTTTGCCCCTGTAAGTAGGCAAAAAGTGCCCCCCCCCCACAGGACGCCTCTGGATCCGCTACTGACCGGGGCGTGGATTCAAAATGGGCGGACAGACTGGCGAGCGGCGCGGCGGTTTCAAAACTTTAAGAACCCTTTGCCGTTGTCCCATCAAAAAATATATATTTTTTTTATTTTTTATTTTTTTTAGCAATTAAAAATAGTGCGCTAGGGTTCCGTTCGCTACCGCGACAACCCGTGGTCCTCTCCGTGGCCAATCCAATCACCCGTTGCTTCCGTCCGTGCGGTGCCCGCTTCATTCCCCCCTCCCTTTTCCCTTAACCCACCCTTCCCGTCGCGTGGTTCGAACAGGCAATTCACCTACTTTTCCAGCGTCCGACCTCGTTCAGCTGCAGCTGGCTCGCTGTCCTATGCCCTGCCCTGCCCCGACCCTTCCTCCGACCCTTCCTCCAACCCTCTCCCACCCCTCCTCCCTGTCACCGCTTCCCACTGGCTGCGCGCCGGTCGGGTCAAACTCAGCGAATAATAAGTACAGTACCGCATGTCAGGGCCTCGGCACTATGTAAAGTATCTCCAAGGCAGCCCCCACCCCCACCCCGACGCGACTTCAGTAAAATACCGCGCTGCTGAATCCGCCGGGGTAAAGTTTCTCGTCCTAACGTCCCACAGTCGAATAATTTTGTAATTTACGGCCCGGAATTCGAAACAAAACACTTTCCCAGCACTCAAGTGTCAGGTTCTGGCGCAAAGTGACGCACGTAAACAAAGTGCCAACTCTAAATTACTATGCAGGTTTTTATGCGCGCCCGCGCACGAAATTAAACATGCACTTTGTAACGCACGGATTTGGACGTGACAATGCACGATTTAGTGCGCGGGTATGCAGAAAATCGTGCGTTCTTGCGCACAATTTTCTGCGCAACGTAGTGCATGTTTAATTTCGTGCGTTACGTATGCACAAAAAAACCTAGTAATTCAGTGTGCGGGAAACGCACACCCACGCGGAGAACCATGTTGGGATAGACAGAGAGGTTTTGCACGCGGAAAGAAAATTGAGGCCGCGACCGAATCTACGAGCGAGGTCGCGCGCGCGTTTCCATTCAACGACATAAGTTGCGCCGGATTTACCTCAAAAAGATTTTTCATGAAACAAAAATATACATAAAAGAAAGTTTCCTTCAGCATAATCCGGGCAAATCTTTACCGCCTGGTCGTTAAAATTGCGCCGCGCTTTGCGACGTCGGGTCGGGGCCCTTCCTGTCCCTCCCTGGCCTCCCTGCCCCCCCCTTTTTCCTCCCTCGGCACGGAAATGCAAATTGACCGCGAAAGACCGGCCACGAAAACGGCTGTAAAAAGCACGCGCACGACGATGCGGACTCGCCGCGATGCCGCCGAGGTCGGGGGAAAAAGGAGATGGAGAAAAGGGGGAAGGGGGGAGAAGGGGGAAGGGGGGGAAGGGGAGAAGGGGAGAAGGGAGAGGAAGGGGGAAGGAGGGGGAGAAGGGGGAAGAAGGGGGAGAAAGGGGAGAAGGGGGAAGGGGGGAAGGGGGAGAAGGGAGAGGAAGGGGGAAGGAGGGGGAGAAGGGGGAAGAAGGGGAGACGGGGGGGGGGGGCAAGGAGGAAAAGGCGCCGCCACTGTGCATTTCGTGTGCAAGATATGCGCGCGAGGCTCCTGCGCCTTTCTGACCCAGATCGATTTGGAGACGGAAACGGAACAAAATGCCGGCGGCAGTCATTCGGAAATGCATATTCCCATTTCAATGGGGGAATATAAAGGGAGCGAACGCTGCGACCGAGCGGAGCCAAAAAAACAGGGGGCGGACTATCATTTCTGGGGAGGGGCGGGTGTCTTACAGCATGAGCAGGTGAAAAAAGTTCATCAGTGCACAACTCGCAAACTCGCAGTTCCCGACCCACAACACGGCCTCGCCAGCTTTCCCTAAAACGCCCCCTTGTCCACAAACAAAATCTCCCCAGCATCCCGCGGCCGGCTGGCTTCACCCCCCCCCCCTCTCTCTTCCACCCCCTTCCCCAGCGAAACCTATTACTTAAGCAAACTAATCCGCTGGCCATCCAGCAGCAGCCAACCAGCCTCCGTTCTTTAACAGTTCGCTGACCTCGCAAGGGGAACACCCCCCTCACCGTCTCATATCGTTATTGTGTCCATAACGAACACGTCACAGACGCGTCCTGGAATATTCCAGGCGGGTATTGACAGGTGCGAGACGTGCGGTGGCAGCGCGGCCGGCGGTGAATAGCGAGGCGCGGTCGAGGCGGTGAATAGCGAGGCGGTGGAAGAGGAAGGTAGTGGAAGAGGAAGGCGGTGGAAGAGGAAGGCGGTGGAAGAGGTAGGTAGTGGACGAGGAAGGCGGTGGAAGAGGAAGGCGGTGAAAAAGAGAGGTGTGCTGAAAAATGGAAGGCGGTGTAAGAGGAAGGCGGTGAAGTAAACCGTACACCCATGTCCCGGCCTCTCCTCAAAAAACAAACGTCTCGTGGTTTTACGTGAAAATGACCGGAGGGTGAGCAAAAGTTGGCAACAACACCTCTTGTACCTCAGGATACAGAAAAGAAATGTTTTACCCGGCGGCACGCACGCGGGCAGCTCCGACAAGACTTCCCAGGGCCGTGCACGCGCAACGGGCCACTCACAGCAGAGCTTCATTCGCCCCTCGCTAAAAAGCTGGGGCCGAAATGAAAGGACGAAGGACCTCGGAAGGGCGAATAATGGCTTTCAAGGGTACCTTCAAAGCCCAGAGTCCTGGAATTCTAAGGGCACCACCGCGGGTGTTGCCGGCTACAGAGAACGAGACAAAAAGAAAGAGAGAGACAGAGAGACAGGGTGCCAGAGCCGAGGGGCCGGCGGGGACGTTGGGTTGCCTATGTCTCCATTGCTAGGGAGCAGCGGGGCCCGAGAGCCAGGCTCGGTCCGACGACATCAAAGCCGTCCCGGTGGCGGCGGACTGGGGGGGGGGGAGCCACAGTGCGCCAATCAGCGCAACGACGCCAATCAATTTAACGTCGAAGCGTTCACTTCGCGGCGGCAGCCCGCACGCCCGGCCCGCCCGCCTCCGCGTTAAATGTTGATGCCAGCACCTTTCCGGGCCCTTAGCCACCCCTGCAAGGCCCTGGCTCTCCTTCAGGACGACATTTCGCCGCTCCACACTGTGCTGTGGAAATTTCTTTTCAGTTCAGAAAAAAAAAAAAAAAGAGAACAACATTTATATTACTTTTGCGAGTGTGAGACTACCCTACTCTTAGAATGACTAACAGACGACCAAACAATGTGACAGCCGAATCTCCCAAAAACACAACAAATCCCCCAATGTTTGTCATACGATGAAGTCAACTTTCAATTCCTCGCAATCTCGTCTATTTTCGCACAAGACTCGACACGAATCAACTCGGAACCCAATGAAAGCACGCCCTCGCGATGCGTCAAAGGACGCCGGGGTGGGGCAGAGCGCCACGCGCACACAAACACAAACACACTCACACACACACACACATATATATACACACACACACACGTTGGGGCACCCCATTCACACGCAGATTTGGTTTGCGTGCGATGCGCGCCGCGCGCCCGTCCCGCTTTAATGGTGGCCCCGCGCCCCACCCCACCCCGCCACACCCCGCCCCGCCACACTGTGCCGTGCTCCGAGGAGCACAAGTCGCGGAAGAAGGAGCAAAGACGTACCAAGGGACCCAAGGGACGGGGCGGGGCCCTTGGCGTGGCGAAGCCGGCCGGCCCGTTCGATAGGGGGGAGTGGGGCGCGGTGGGGCGCGGCGGGCACACCCCAGCAGTGGATCGCACATCGACCCAGGCGGGGCGGGGTGAGGCGTGCACCCCAAGCAGTGGACCAGACTCGGCCCGACTGTCACCCCCTTACGCCCTTACCTCTCTCTCTCTTTGTCTCTCTTTCCCTCCCCGAAAGCGCAGACTTTTCCACGCGTGCAAACAGAGCGAGGCTACGCGGGGCAACGGCGGTCGCGGGGGGAAGGGAGCGAGGGGGCGAGTTTGCTGTGTCGTCAAGCGCTGCCCGGCCGCCCCATCAAACACGCGCCGCGGCCCGCACCTCTGCCTCTCTCGCACCCAAGGGGGCCCCCACTCAAACAATCCCACAATCTTGCGTCAAAAACGCCTGTAACTGGGCAAAAAGCGCGACAAAATCACACGGAATATTCACACTAAATGTTCTTGTACAAATTTTGTACGAGACATCAAATTTTTTTGGGCAGATGAACTTTTCGTACAATTTTCGTACGAAAATCTGCACAAATTTCCTCATTTTTGTACCAAATCTCGTACAAAATTGTACGAAAAGTTCATCTGCACAAAAAACTGTGATGTCTCGTACAAAATTTGTTCAAAAACATTTAGTGTGTTAATCAATTCGACGCAATCAAACAATCTGTGTACAGGCAAATTCAGAGTGAAGGAGCCCCTCACTCGCAGCCCTACGGGACGCCCCATAGGACGCCCCATGGGTGCCAGAGAGACAGGGCGTCGAAAGCAGTGTTCATGAGAACCGCAGACTGCACTGCGCACGCGGCGCACCCAAGAGGATGCATTTCGTCACGTCATGATGATTATTTCACTCTCCGGAGAGGCCCCGAAAGTCTAATTCCGTTTCGTTTTTACCGCAGTGGATTCGCGGCAGTGTGATCGCATGCCACGAGGGGTCCACCACTCGGCTCAGGAGTGTACACAGGATTACCGATTACCAGTGATTACCTACTTAAAAATCTCAAAAAACTCTCTAATTTTGGCCAGCTGAGAGCATTTTTAGCCTTTTTTCATGAGAAAACCCGCAAAAGCCGATAAAAACAGCGAAAATATCCAGTTTTGGCATGAGATTACCGATGATTACTGGACGAAGTGCACACAGGATTACTAGAGTGGTTGACCCCTCGCATGCCACTGCCGGAGGGGATCCAACGGATCGCAAGATGCAAGGTGCAGCCTGCCCTGATAGGAGTGGACGGGCCCTTTGTCAGACTCGCAGACAGACAACACACGCACACACACACGCACACACACACAGAGCAGAGAGAGAGAGAGAGAGAGAGAGAGAGAGAGAGAGAGAGAGAGGCAGAGAGAGAGAGGCAGAGAGAGAGAGGCAGAGAGAGAGAGGCAGAGAGAGAGAGGCAGAGAGAGAGAGGCAGAGAGAGAGAGGCAGAGAGAGAGAGGCAGAGAGAGAGAGGCAGAGAGAGAGAGAGAGAGAGAGAGAGAGAGAGAGAGAGAGAGAGAGAGAGAGAGAGAGAGAGAGAGAGAGAGAGAGAGAGAGAGAGAGAGACTGACACATTGCCACCACACGCACGCCGCCCGCCCGCACACACGGCCGAGCCCGACCATGGGGGTGATGTGATATTGCCAGTAATCAGGAAAGTTATTGCTCTGCCCGTTGGTGGCCGCCCGGCCCGGCCGGCAAACGCAGGGCGCGCAGGGGTGGCGGCTTCGATTGGGGCGGCGGGGTGTCCGGCGGGGTGTCTGGCGGGGTGTGTCTCCCCCAGCCTCCGGTCCACGGGCCCACCGTGCGTCCGCCGGGGTCCGGCTGGACACCCGGCGCCCCCTCCCCCCCGCTCCCCTATCCACAGCCCTCTGGTATCCTCGATTTCCGGCGGCCAAACACGTCCGAGCCGCCACCGCAGGCCACCTCCGCCTTCGGTGCAGGCTGCAGCCACCTGCACCATCCCGCCACACTGAGAATGAAAAATTTTGGCAAGAATTTTCCTTTTCCAAATTCGGATGATAAAGTGTTCCTCGCCCAAAATTGGGTCTTGATCAAGACTCTTTCATTCTCAGTGCTTTGGCAGCAACAACTCGTTTGGGAGCGGTGGCTGGTCAGAATGTACGTAGGTCTACGTACAGATACACGGAAAAAATACATTTGTTGTGGTGATCAGCTATGTTCGATTGGCTGAAATCGATAGCTGCAATCGAAAAGTCGATACCTACAACCAAAAGCTGGTTGCTGCGACCGACCACTTGTAAGAGGATAACAAACCCCAGCTCAGTTGGGGCCCCTTTCCCATGCCGCACAGTTAGTCAAATGCAGAGGCTATGGGCGTGGCGCAAGGCGTGGCGCCACCCGCCAAATCCTTTGCAAAGCCTTTCACGCCAGGCCGATGATGACGTCATAACCCACACAGACGACGTCGTTTGCCGTCGTGGTGATTACAAAGTGCATCAGTCCGCAATTTGGCAACCACGCCGCGGCCAGCCACCCCGAGTCAGCGGCGCCACCCTAACCCTCCTCACGATCCTCGACCACCGCCCTCGCCCTCACACCCCGGCCCGCGGCCCACAGTGGGCCAGAAGACCAGCGCAGACGGCCAAAAGTCTAGGCGCGTTTTGGGCTACAGAGTCGCTTAACAGGACTCGAGCTGAACGTGCGACCCCACCTACGGATTCCTCGTTCTGTCAGCAATCCATTGGTGGGGTCACACGTGCGGTTCGAGTCCCATTTAGCGACTCGGGAGCTCAAAACGTGTCTAGAATTTTGGCTGCCTCCGACGGTCATCTGGTCTACTGTGCGGCGCCACCCCTAGTTAGGGACCGGCTGGGGTGCGAGACGCGTCTAGCATCGCGTCTGGCGACGAGACGAGGGAAGTGCCGAAAAGAAGGCGATCTACAGACATGAGCACCTCGTCATGGCAAACCAAAAAGAAAACAACAAAACAAAACAGACACACTCGGGCGCGCATCGACAGAGAAACACAACACACAGCCAGTGAAACACACTCGCGCCACACCTTCATTGCGACACCCCCACGGAAAAAAATGGTTGGTCACAGCGGTCGGATTGGGTCGCTTGATAAAATCCGGCCGTGATGACCATTTTTCTGATTGTAGTAACCAACCAACTTGATCGTGGTTATCGAAGGTCGATCGTGACAACCGAACCTTGGTCATCAACCAAAAGTTGAGCTCTACGACCGACCTTCCTGACTACACCGACCGAACTTTTTAGCAGATGATACCTTCACACCTCACATTTCATTTCAACATACTTAAAACTACTATACACATGAAGGTGTCAGCTTGCTTTTACTATAGATATTAGTAGGAGCGGGCAGTAAGGGGCGGACCATGTCTGCCTGGCTGTCGCTCATCCGCGCAGCGGCCGGGCGTAAACAATGGCACCCCCTCCTCGCGCCTGCGCGGAAAATTGACAATCCCTCCCCGCCTGCCACGTCACAAAGGGTGACTCGGGCGGGCCTCGGCTCTGCTCAGCTCGTGCCGACTTCGGCGCCAGCTCGGCCTCGTTCGGACGATAGCGATGTTTTTTCCGTGCCCTCCCCCTCCCGTTCGGGCCTGAACGGCGGCATACGACCAGTCGATTTTCTTGGTTTATTCGAGTTGGCATGAAAAGAAGGGGCGGATCTAGAGCGCTTTAGAATCCAGTCGACAACCCACAGCGCAAAGGGGTACGTGCCCCACCACGTCCGAATTCATTTGTCTTGCAGACAATTGCGAATCCAAACAAAGCTTCTCGCGAGTAACTGCGCCATATTCTAGGCTTGCCAGAGTGCAGGGCTGACATCCGACCCATGCACCATGCTTGCGCAACGTAAGGACACTACACACAAGCGTATTTTCAAACTTCTTTTTTTTTGGGGGGGGGGGGATGTTGTAAAAATGAGTGTGTGCAAGAGCGGTGCTGATGCAACGCTGCATTTGCCCCTCGCGGGCATGCCATTATTTCCCGGCGTGTGGTACGCAGGCACTGCTCCGCGGCGCCATGCTGGCTACTCACTCACTCTCTCGCTCAGTCATACTCCCCGGCCGCAGTCCGCGTGTACTCACATGACTTGGAGCCTGCAATCAGACAGAGAACACACAGTATTAGATGCTGTCATAGACCGAGATGGATTGGACATGCACAAGGTGAGTAAGTATGCGGGGCGCAGCGCGGAGGCACTGCAAGAAAAGGGTGCTGCCTACGCATTCAGAAATAAAGGGCTGTGGTCACGCTGGGAAAAAACAACTTACAAAGTGACAACAATTTCTTAAAACGTACACACTAAGGTACTATGTAGTATTTTATGCGCGCCCGCGCACGAAATTAAACATGCACTTTGTAACGCACGAATTTGTACGTGACAATGCACGATTTAGTGCGCGGGTATGCAGAAAATCGTGCGTTATTGCGCACAATGTCGTGCGCAACTAGTGCATGTTTGATTTCGTGCGTTACGTTTGCACAAAAACCTACATAGTGATTTAGTGTGTAAGGTCGTGACTCGTGAAAAAAAAATGTCAAAAAAGACAAAGATTTATTAATAAAATTGATGGATTTGACGATGTATCGATCCAAAATTTGAGGTGCCACATATGGTATGACATGAAAACAAATCACTGTGTGTGAGATGAGAGAGAAGGAAGAGGGAGAGGGCAAGGGAAAAGGTGCGGTAAAGGTGGATGAAAATGGGAGGGGGCGAAGTCCGCAGTACAGCGGACAAAAGACAACTAGATAAGGCTGCAGCTCGCCACTCGCCACGCCCCATCCCGCCCCGCCCCGCCACGCCCCACCTCGCCCCGCCTCGCCCGAAAAGCTTCTCTAGGCAGAGGGCGAAATACAGCGTGCCGCCTCTCCCCGGTTGTCACGTGAATAAAACATTTGAGGGATATATTTATATGTAGGGCTAACAAAGGGTGGTCGGCTCTCGGGCCAAGGGCCTTGGGCCGCGGGGGCCTCGGGCCACACGTGACTGTCCGGGAGTGGCGGGGCGGCAACCCTACACTAGAGTCCTTGAGTGGCTCCTAGAGTGAGTCCTAGCAGCTGTAGGACTCCACCCTACACTCGGGGCGGCGCTGCACACTAAATGTTATGTACAATTTTGTACAAGACATCACAGTTTTTTGTGCAGATGAACTTTCCGTAAAATTTTCGTACGAAACTCTGCACAAATTTCTCCATTTTTGTACAAAATTTCGTTCAAAATTGTACAAAACGTTTATCTCTACAAAACAAAAACCCTGTGATGTCTTGTACAAAATTTGTACTAAACATTTAGTATGTGCCCTATGCACGAAACTCTAGATTTAAATTCGGTTCGATTTTAAATGCTCCCGGAGAAAATGGGTGCCTTATCTCACGCACGACACGGCACGACCAAACACCAAATTTCACGCTTGGGCAGTCGAGTCCGTTGAGTCGAGGCGGACGTTAAAAAAAACATTTAAAAAACCGAGTGGTTTAAACAAACCGTCCTTGAAAAGCAAGAGCCTCCCGTTTGTACGATATGAGAGAACAACGCCATGCCAAAACAAAAAAAAACAACATCATGTTGGAATCAGGCAAGATGTGAAAAGGCAGAAGAGACGCGAGAGAGGAGGGGAATAAGGAAGGAGGGAAAGGGAGAAAGGAGGCGGGGGGTACGTAGAGGAAATGGCCCGGAGCCCGAGCACCCATCCCCTCCCCCCCCCCTTTTTCTTTGCATTCCGGAAAGAAACCGGAAGTCTCCACGGTGAATGGGCATAGGGGGGCACGCACAGATAACGCTAAAACAGGGGGACAACACCGTTCACTGCACGCCTGACCACCTCGGCGCGTCTGTCTGTCTGTCTGTCTGTCTGTTCGTCCGTCGAGTGTCCGTCCTTCCGCCCCGCGCGACGTGACAGCGAGCTTTCCGGCGAGGCCAACTGACCGAGACGGGGCGGGGCGGGGCGGGGCGGGGCATATGGCTATGGCTGTTCTGGGCTGCAGGACACAGCCATGCAGGCTGACTCCAAACAGGGCTGTCTCTCTCGCACCGGACGAGGGTGTCGTGTGGGTGCGAGAGAGACAGAGCGGCGACGCTCCGATCGGCATCAGCCTGCTGCTGCGGACACGGCCTGGACACGGCCAGGACACTGCACGGCCGCGCATGACCGTCCGATGGCCGTCCCACAGTGGGCCAGAAGACCGCGCAGGCGGACAAAACTCTAGACGTGTTTGGAGCTCCAGAGTCGCTGAAGGGGACTCGAATCGAACGTGTGACCCCACCAATTGGTTGCTCTCCGAACGAGGAATCCATTGGTAAGCGCGGATCCAGAGGGGAGGCAAAAGGACAATTGCCCCCCCTAACCTAACCTAGCCCTTGAGCCCTAGATAACCACCTGAAAGGTAGGCAAAAAGCAACACTTTGTCCCTGTAAGTATGCAAAAAGTGCTACGTTGCCCCTCCCTTGGGCCGACTCTGAATCCGCCACTGTGATTGGGGATTCGAGTCCCACTCAGCGACTCTGGAGCTCAAAACGCGTCTAGAGTTTCGGCCGCCTGCGCGGTCTTCTGGCCCACTAGGCGTCCAGCTCCACATGGCAGGGCAGGCTACGGATTTCTTTTTGGCAGTGCACCATGCAGGGGCCGGTCGTAAACATGGCGCTCTATACAGTGCAGGGGTCCGGGGGGAGGGGGAGGGGGTTTCGCTGTGACAAACCACGCGACCTGTCGGGGGAGGCAGTCAAAGGCAGCCGATACGTCGTCCCGTACATTATATACATGCGGGAGGGTTCGGGCCAGCGTTCAGGTCACGGACAGGACGGGGTCCAAATGAGGCCTGAAATATGGGTCACGTCACGTGACACGTCCCGTGATGCCGTCTGCCGTCGTATGTGGAGGGAGATCAGGCAGTCCGCGGCAGACGGCTGGACGTCGTGCCGTATAATGTCCTCGCGCCCCAAAGCCCAAAATCAATACCGCGGTGCCGGCGGCAAAAGCGCAAAACGTGAAAAAGCCAGTGTCGGCGCCCAGTCGACGTGTGTGTGTGTGTGTGTGTGTGTGTGTGTGTGTGTGTGTGTGTGTGTGTGTGTGTGTGTGTGTTTTGCAGTCCTGCGGCACGGAGGGCGCGCTGTCCGCTTGTTTCCTGTTACCTGGCGGTGCCGTGCTGGGGGGGGGGGGGGGGCAGCCACCGCACGGCCGATAGGGCGCAACCCGCACCGTCCGCACCACCGTTCCTGGCCGGGATGAAACAATCTGCCGAGGGTCACCGCCATAACCGGATTTCGCGGATACCCTGCCTCCCTGACCGCCGCACAGTGGGCCAGAAGACCGGCGCAGGCGGCCAAAACTTTAGACGCGTTTTGAGCTCCAGAGTCGCTGAGACAGGACTCGAACCGAACGCGTGACCCCCACGCAGTTTAAGCCGCCTGCACACTAGATGCTTTTGTACAAATTTTGTACGAGACATCACAGTTTTGTGTGCAGATAAACTTTTCGTACAATTTTGTACGAAATTTCGTACAAAAATGGGGAAATCTGTGCAGATTTTCGTACGAAAATTGTACGAAAAGTTCATCTGCACAAAAAACTGTGATGTCTCGTTCAAAATTGTACATAACATTTAGTGTGTGAGCGGTCTTCTGGCCCACTATGCGGTCGGTCGAGCCCAAGGGGTCCCTCACTCAGAAGTTCGGTGTACACAGATTGTTTGATCGTGCTAGATTGTTTGGAATTTTTAATGATTTTGTCTCGCTATTTGCCTACTTACAGGCGTTTATGAGGCAAGATTGTGGGACTGTCTCCTCAAAGCGTACTCAGATTGTTCAAGTGGGGGACCCCTTGGTCGAGCCGCGTCGCCGCAGCGCACCGGTTTCCGATCGCCGGTGAGTCGCTGTACCAACATTGCGCCACGCATCGCTTTTCCGCGCTTATGGCCTTTTGATGCGCGACCAGCGCGATGCCGACGTGCGTCTCGGTCGCTCTGTCTCCCTCGCACTCACGGGCCGCGCCGTGGCGGTGCGAGGGGGACAGAGCGAGACAGGGACGGCACGTCGCGTCGCAGGAATCGCTGGAACGCCGGCGCGGCCTCAGCGTCCGCAGGGCCGCAGGGCTGAGGCGCGGCCGGCCGAAGGGAAGGATGCCCGCACGTATCGCAAACTACGCCGCTGCACCACCACTCTTAAATTTTCTTTTTTTCTTCTTTATTGTTATTATTTAATTCCCGGAGACCTTGTTGGGAAAAAAAATATTGCCTGCTCCGATCTTTTGGAAAATCCCGAAACACCACATGTTTTAATTTGAATAAATATCCAGCAGGTAGAGTGCCGAGAACCATACAGTGACGAAAAAAAATTACTTTAACGTGTTGTTCGTCGAGAAAAGAATGATTGAATTGACAGGCCCCACCAGCGCCCTAACTCAGTGGTTCTCAACCCCGGCGACCCCATTTGGGCCGGTGCATTTCCTCATTTTGCAAAAACGCAATTCGGATACACCCCCCAACTTATAGTCAGTCCAAAACAAAATTAAAAAGGTACACCCTATTAAAAACACGCAAAAACGCATGCTTTTAAAAATTAATAATGAAAAGTGGGATCGTTTGGGGTCGCGAAGCTATGGTCCTGGGGTCACGAAAAATGTTGGCAGCCGTTTTGGAGTCGCGACCCGAAAAAGGTCGAGAACCGCTGCCCTAACTTATGATGATTGGATTCGATGTAAAAGTTAGCGCACTCTTCATGACCTAACGACGCAAAAAGAAAACTTGTCATTTGGAAAATTCCTTTTTTTTTTTTTTTTTTTTACAGCCCTGGTGGAAGGCAGCAGACCAGCCGAGGAGTGCGACGATGGCGAAGCGGTGGCTCTGTCGTCAGGCTGCAGCGTCCCACAAACAAAGCTCCAGAGTCGCTAAATGGGACTCGAACCGAACGGGTGACCCTACCAATGGATTCCTCGCGTCCGGGATTTCGACCGCCTCCACCGGTCCTCTGGCCCACTGTGCCCCGCCCCGCCCCGTCCAGCCCATCGACCCCGACGGGGCCCCACGGGGCTGCGGACGACACGGCGGCGCATTTAAGCCCCAGCGTGTGCCGGCGCACGGCCCCGTGAGATGAACTCCCCCCCCCTGCCCCCTCACACCTCCTGTGCCGCCACCCACCCCATGTCGGTTACTCCTCCCCCCCCCCCTACCCCTAGCACCCCCTGTTGGTTTCCCAACTCGGGACGAGCGCACGAGGGATTTCAAGCGCGGTCGGTCGAGCTAACCAGAGCCGGGGGAAAGAGGGAGGGAGGGGGATGGGAAGGGCTTCATATTGCATCCCGCCACTGCCGGAGGGCCCCGGAGGCATTGCAGAGGAGTGAGCCAGTCCTTCGGCCCATTCAACCCGCTTTCATCACAAATTGATGACGTTGTTATCGAAGCTCACACACTGGCGATTGGTCACGTGGTGCGGGACTGATCAGAAGCGCCTCGCTAAAGCCATGCAAGAAAAAACAACAACTAAAATACGCAAAGTCCTGGCAAATTTTTTATCAGGAGTTTACTGTACAACAATGTTGTTGTACAAAGTACAATGGAACCGGCATGACAAGTGCCGTGCAGTGCAGGTGGTTCGAACAATTCTCATTGTACTTCCTACAATCCCTGTTGTACTTTTGTTGTACAGTTTTTGTTGTACCATTCACACTTCTTGCAGTGCAAGCCGTCGTCACGTGACCCAGAGCACTGTCCATCGGCGGATGTGTCGTCCGCACACCGCCCTGACGAATCCCTCTGTCTCTCTCGCACCCCTACGGGCCGCCCCACGAGTGCGAGAGAGACAGAGCGACGGAACGGCTCGCCTGCAGGGCGGATAGGAGGCTCTGCGCGCCGCACGCCACATCGTTAAGGAGGGTCTTAACGAACCCATCACCCAGGGAGACGATACGGCAGCAGTGTGGCAAGTGGATGAGGGGGAGGGGAGGGGGCAGGGGGAGAGCCCGGCGAGGGTGGGGGTGGGGAGGCAAGGCGCCGCAGAGGGGTGGAAAGCCGGAGTCCTGGCGCGTCTAAGCTGCAACTCGGCCGCCTTCCGGACACCAGTAACTTCGGCCGGCCGGCCAAGGCCCCCGCGGGCCAGGCACTCCCGGACGACACGCGCGCGGCCGGGCTGCCTGCCCGCTCGGGGCGCTGGGCTCGCACAGTGGGCCGGACAGTGGGCCGAACAGCGGGCCGGACAGTGGGCCGGACAGTGGGCCGAACAGCGGGCCGGACAGTGGGCCGGACAGTGGGCCGGACAGTGGGCCGGACAGTGGGCCGAACAGCGGGCCGGACAGTGGGCCGGACAGCGGGCGGGACAGTGGGCCGGACAGTGGGACGAACAGCGGGCCGGACAGTGGGCCGGACAGTGGGCCGGACAGCGGGCCGAACAGTGGGCCGAACAGTGGCCTCGCACAGTGGGCCGGACCGCGGAAGGGACCTCGACGCGCGATGGAACGATTCGTCGGTCCACTCTAAATGTCTTACAATGAAATTTGACCTATGTTATTCTTATGTTACGGTGAATTTGGCGCAAGCATTATATGAAGCAATATTTCTTCGTAATACGAATGTTTTTAGCTTTTTCATTTTTCATTCTTAATACGAAGAAAAACCAACTTCGTATTACACTGCAAAGCCAGTGGTAAGTTTGCTTGCCACAGAATTGGCAAGCTGTTTTGAATGCCAAAAATTGGCAAGTTTGGCCTGGAAATACTCAACAACTTGCCAAATTTTAGCATTCAAAACACCGTGCCATATTTGTGGCAAGCAAACTTACCACTGGCTTTGCAGTGTATGCTTGCGCCATTTCCTTCGTATCATGGGAAATTTCTTCGTAAGACATTTAGAGTGTCGGCATCGCGGCTCCGTAGCGGAAAGAGCGCGGAAACGGAAGCCGAAGAGGCAGCGTGTCGCACAAACCGCGCGCGCGCGCGCGCACACACACACACACACACACACACACACACACACAGGAGGCGTTCTTCCAGACAACAGTCAGGAAAGACGCGCACAGTGGCGCCGCCTCGAGGACCCTCATCTTTCGCAATCTTGGCTCTGATAATGCACCCCCTCCCCCCCCCTCCTCCCGGCGGCGCGCAGCGCGCAGTTAAGCCCTCTCGAGGCGCATGCCTCGGTATGCAAGAATGCAGCGAATGCAGCTGCACAAGGCTGACTGACTCCGGATGCTGCGGCAGAGCGGAGGCTTTGAGCCGAGCGCCGCGAACACCGACCCGGCGGCCCCGGCCGCCGCCGCAGCCATCGCCTCCAACGGTCCTCTGGCCCACTGTGCGTCGACGGGCGAGTGCGTGTGAGAGTGTGAGTGACGCCGGGCCGACGGGCATGCATATTTGTCGTGGCTGTTTTAGCGCCCGACGCCGCCATATGCGAGCCATCTGCGAAGCTTCGACGCGTGGAATACCGACCGACGCGCCGCTGCTACGGCCCCACGCCCCGCCACGCCCCGCCCCGCCCCGCCCCGCCCCCGCCCGCCACGGTACGGGGCGCGGGCGCGGGGCATGAGAGCACGCCGCTGCGGCGGGAACGGGGGCGGGGAGGGGAGGGGGCCGGGATGGCAAAGTTGAGCTGCCCCTTGTTAATTGGGTGACCTCACGCTCATAGGCTGCTCCGCCCGGCTTCGCCTGCAGGCTGACTCCCGCACTGCGCCCCGTCCGCGCGCCGTCTCTCTCGCAACCTTACGGAGCGGCTCACTGTGCGAGGGAGGCAGGGCGATGACCAAGAGACCGTTTGGAATGGTGCTGCCGGGCGGGGGGGGGGGGATAAACACTTCAAGAAATCGTGTACACACTGAAAATTGAATGGAAAGACTTTGCGCCAAAATATGGCGAGACAAAATGTCTCGCCAAGTTTTGGTCAGACCTGAATGTCTCGTCACAAAATTTGGTCGGACAAAAATGTATCGCCACAAAATGGTGAGACATTTCTGTCTGACCACGGAACAGGCCGCATGGACCGTATTGAATGGGTTCAAAGGTCTCATCATATTGTGGTCAGACAAAAAAGTCTCACCATTATGTGGCGAGACATTTGTGTCAGGCCATATTTTGGTGAGACTTTCAGGTCTGACCAAAACTTGGCGAGACTTTTTGTCTCGCCTCTGAGTCTCGCCTCTGGAGTGGCAAGAAGTCTGACCTTTGGATTTGCAGTGCAGACTACTCGGTATTAATTACGGGGATATAACACGTGTATTACGGCCTTCAAATGCCAAAATTTGGCACATTTGACCCAAATAGGGTATTACGTTCACGTGTATTACGCGTAATACACGGTTTTTGAGTACAGGGTATTACGCGAGTGTTTACCCCCTTGGGTGCTGCTGCTTCGCCCTCGTGCATCACCCGCCAGTCGGCTTCACACTGAAAAAAAATGAGTTCCTCATCTGAGAACATTTGCATCACTATGCTGGATTGCTCTCGGATTATCTGAGAGCATTCCATCATAGTGATGCAAATGTTCTCAGATTGAGAACTCATTTTTTTCAGTGTACACTAACGGGTTGCCACAGCGTACCACGGCACACAGTGGGCAAGAAGACGCGGGTGGAGCCGGCCAAAGTCCTGGACGCGTTCTGAGCGCCAGAGTTGCTAAATGGGACTCGAACCGAACGTATGACCCGGTATGACCCGGTATGACCCCCACCAAAGGACTGCTCTCCGCACGAGGAGTCCATTCTTGGGGTCACACGTTCGGTTTGAAGCCTACAATCGCGACTCTGGAGCTCGAAAAGCGTCTATAGAGTTTTGTCCGCCTGCGCCGGTCTCCTGGCTGTTCCACTGTGCGGCAGAGGCTCTAAGGAGGCTTCTGCCGCCCGCTGCCCTCATCGTTAGCGGCAGCAGCACTGGCGGCACGCAACCGGAGGACTGAAAAATTACAGCTCGAACGGAGAACGAGAGGCTAGGAAGGAACGTGGCCGGCGACAGCACAGCACCGCGGCACGGAAACCGGCTTCGTTCCCGCCGAGATAAGCCCTATAATTAGTGGTGCAGTCCGAATTTTTTTCGGGGGTCTGCATGACAGGGAGATAAACAAAAGCTCACGGCAACCCGTGTTACCTGCACCGCTGTAATATCCCGCGCCCCAACGTCGCGTAGTTGCGCACAATAACAAGGCGCCGCACCGGCGCACAGTGGGTCAGAAGACCGGCGCAGGTGGACAAAACTCTATAGACGCTTTTCGAGCTCCAGAGTCGCGATGTGGGCTTCAAACCGAACGTGTGGCCCCAAGAATGGACTCCTCGTGCGGAGAGCAGTCCTTTGGTCCTGAGGCGGCCAAAATGGTAGACGCGCTTTGAGCGCTATGGCACTCGAATCGAACGTGTGACCCTACACTGGATTGCTTTCCAAACGAGGAGTCCATTGGTGGGGTCACACGTCAGTGGCGGATCCAGAGTCGGCCTGACCCGGGGGGGGGGGGGCAAGTAGCACTTTTTGCCTATTTACATGGGCCTCAGGCGCTTACCAAGGGGCCAAGGGGGGGGCAGCAGTTGTCTTCCCCCCCCCCCCCCGGATCCGCGCATGTCACACGTTCGATTCTAGTCCCATTTAGCGACTATAGAGCTCAAAACGCTTCTACCACTTTGGCCGCCTCAACGGTCTTCTCTGCGGCGGGGGGTTGCTCTTGTCTCTCTCGCACTCGCGGGGCGACGGGCGCGATGCGCCGCGATGCGGGCGGAAGCCATCGCCGTGATTGGAGGGGTCCCTGGCCAAAGGTCGAGGATCAAGCATCGGGCGGCTTCATTTCGAGTCGCACTCAACCCCATCAAGCCATAAGCCAGCCCACTACACGCCCCTCATGGCCCCCATCGCGGGGAAAGAGAATCAGTGGAGGTGTACCGACGAATTTACATGAGTTGATTGAGGTATAACCAATAAAAAACTGCTAGGTGAAATTTCAATATGTTATTGTCAGAGCGAAAACAACACCAAAACGGTGACACTGTTATGCGTCTTCGCAGGCAAAAATTTCAACACTCGCCCTCGACATTTTCCATAAGCTCGCTTTCACGTTGTGACATTCACACTGATTTCCCCACCTCTTCCCCCCCCTCCCCCACACACACAGACAGACACACACAATATCCCCGCCACAGCCAGTCGCGCACGCGGTGACAGCCACCCGCACTCACTGCCGGCGACCAATCCGCGTGGCGAAACGGTTGGGCCGTGCCGGGTGGTAACCCTAGAGCCGGCCGAAAGCATGATCCCGTCTGTCGCTGTGTGAGTGTGAGTGTGCGCGCGCCCTGATCCCGATCCAGCAGGTGGCGGCCAGGCGTCTCGACGCGGAAAAGGTCGGGTTGCAGTCTGTGCGTGCACATGTGTGCGTGTGTGTGCGTGTGTGTGTGTGTGTCTGCGTGTGTCTGAAAGAAAAGAATGTGTGTGTGTGTGCGCGCGTGTGTGTGTGTGTGTGTGTGTCGGTGTGGGTGACACGTGCATCGTCGGTCCAATTTCCTCCCCGGGTTTGAGCAATACGCGATGGGTCCGCCCGCCTCCAACAAGCAGTTCCCGATCCTCTTCTTACTGGCCGCCGCCTGCTCCTTCTGGCAGATCACCGTAAGAAGGAAGTGTCACCCTCACCCCGCCCCCCTCACCCCGCCCCCCTCACCCCGCCCCCCTCACCCCGCCCCCCTCACCCCGCCCCCCTCACCCCGCCACCCTCACCCCGCCACCCTTGCCGCCGCCAGGGGGAGTCCCTGTCGGTCGGGCCCTGCCTGCACACGCCGCACAGTGGGCCAGAAGACCGCTCAGGCGGCCAAAATTTTAGAGGCGTTTTGAGCTCGGGAGTCGCAAAATGGGACTATAACCGAACGTGTGACCCCACCAATGGATTCCTCGTCCGGAGAGCAATCCATTCACTCTAAATGTATTTGTACGATTTGGTACGTCGTCTCACACAATTTTCAACATGCGAACTTTTTCGTACAAATTTGTACGCAGAATCGCACGCACAAATTTGCGTAAAATTTCGTACGAAAAGCACGTATGCGTACAATTGTGTGAGAGCACGTGCAAAAATTGTACAAAGGAATTTAGTGTGTTCAGTTCGAGTCCCATTCAGCGACTCTGGAGCACAAATCCCGCCCGGGATTTTGGCCGCCTCCACCGGTCTTCTGGCCCACTGTGTGCGGCGCCCTCGCGCCGGTAAGCCCGGCACGACGGGGCGAAGAGGTAACCTAAGCCTCCTACAGCGTGGGCACGCCCTCCGCCTGACAGCCTCCCCCGCTACCCCCCCCCCCCACTGCCCCCTTCCCCCTGCCCACTCGCCCCCCAATGGTCGCCCTTTAGATGCTTATGGCTCGCCTTTATTCACACACGCACACACACTCGCGCGCAGCTGATTCCGCACAGCGTTTCGTCGCCTCCTCTCTCTCTCTCTCTCTCTCTCTCTCTCTCTCTTTCTCTCACTACCCCCTCCCAAATTCTTAATAAACAAACCAATAAAACAATAAATAACCAATAAAACTTAAAAAAAAGAACTCTCTCTCTCTCTCTCTCTCTCTCTCTCTCTCTCTCTCTCTCTCTCTCTCTCTCTCTCTCTCTCTCTCTCTCTCTCTCTCTCTCTCTCAAACACGGCATTTCACCACCTCACAAAAAATACCTCAAGAAACATTTAAACGGCATGCTTTTGTGACATTTCGACTCCTCCCCTGGCCCTGATTGTACAAAAACTAAATCCCCCCAATAAATCATTGTAAAAACTAAACTCTCTTGCCACAGAGCGCGACCAGCAGCACGCCTTAATTAACGGCGGTAAACACGGAGGTAACAAAATAATAATTAAAAAAAACAGTCGACCAAAAAGCAAACAAAACAATCAGAGTGCGACTCGGCCAGGCGCAAGATTTGATGCAAAAACGCGCGGAGCCTGTAGCAAATTACGGTGTGAAGGAGAAGGGACGGGAGTGTGGTGGGGTGGGGCGGCGGGGGGAAAGGGGGGGGGGGGTCGGTGTGTACGCGATGACTGAAAACATGAAACATTCAAAAGTCACGGCGGGCCGGGGGGATCTGGGGCCGCAGGGGGGCCTGGCGCTTAACGGCGTGTACGTACACACACACACACACACACGATGGGAGGGGGGAGGTGTGGGTGGGCGGGGCGCCACCGACCTACATGACGTCCCCGGGGGTCCACGCCGTCCTCGGCCGTGCTTGGCCGATGAGCCGAGCGCCGTCGTTTTCGCCGCTCTGTCTCTCTCGCACCTACACGGCACGGCCCGAGAGTGCGAGAGAGACGGCGACACAACGCAGCGAGGGGTTCCTAACCGAGCCGGCGAGAGCGCACACTGACTTAGAGTCAAGTGACGTTTTGACTTTTTTTCAATTTTTTTTTTAAAATTTTTACTGACTTTTTAATAATCTTTTTTGACTTTTTGCGTCTATTTGGTCCTGGAACTTATTTGACTTTAAGACTTTTTAACAACTTTTTGACTTTCTTTGATTTTTTAAATTACTTTTCCACAAGCGTTCACTGACTTTGGACATTTTTAAAGCCCGTTTCGTGACTTTTTCCAGAATTCATGGAGGTTTTTCTGTTAATTTTTGACTTCCGCGACGTTTGTGACTTTACGACTTTTTTGACTTTTCATGACTTTTTTAATGACTTTTCGCCGGCGTACACCGATTTTCGCCGGTTAGGAACCCGACGCAACGCAGCGGGATCGGTCCGCAGCGTGCGAGAGAGACGGCGACACAACGCAGCGGGATCGGTCCGCAGCGTGCGAGAGAGACGGCGACACAACGCAGCGGGGTCGGTCCTCAGAGTGCGAGAGAGACGGCGACACAACGCAGCGGGATCGGTCCGCAGCGTGCGCCGCGCCGCCGAGTCACGCGCGCGTCGGACACGCTGTCACTGGGAGTGAGACCATTGTAGCGCGGGCCGGCCGGCCACGGCCAGAGCGGCGCGGCGCGGGCGCGGGGCGCGGGCGCGGGGGCGGGGAAGACGCGGCGAGGCTCTCGACCCGCAGAGAGCAGCGCAGTGGCGTGCCGTGCCACGCTCCACAGAGGCGCCACCTCTTCTCTTTTTCAAAGGCCGAGGCGCGCGGCCGTGCCAAGCCCTGCCCGTTCCGTACCGGCATGGAAACACACGCATTACTTCGCGGGGGGAGGGGGGGGCTAAGTCAATAAAACCGACGGCAGCAACTGCAGCAACAGCAGGGGCAGCGGCGGGGCAGAAGGCGGGGCGGGGCGGGGCGGGGCGGTCCCGTCTTCCTCCTCCGGCTCCTCCGCCTCCCCCCTTCCTTCCGCGCGGCGCGGGGGAGTGGCGACGCCGGCGGGGCGCGGGGAGGGGCGGTGTTGCCAGTTCGCCGCCACGCCACGGACGGAGCAGCAGCGTCCGCCGCCGCCGCCGCACCGCCGCCGTCCGAGCCACCCTGCCTGCCTGCCTGCCTGCCTGTCCCGCCTGCCTTCCCAGTGGAGTGGGAATGCACTCGGCTCCGCGTTCGGTGCAGGGCACGATGTGAGTCACCAACACGCGAGACAGCGCGCGCGCGCACACACACTCACACGTGTGTGTGTGTGAGTGTGTGTGTGTGTGTGGAGCGATCACGCGCACGCGTGCGAGCAAACGCACACTTGCATGCATGCATGCGCGCACGCGCGTGTGTGCGCGCGGTGACTGATGATGAGTGCCCCAGGTGACCAAGCAGGGCATCATCGCGGTCCTCCCCGCCCGGCCGCAGACTGGTCACAGTGGGCCGGGCCGCCTCCCACCGCACGCCGGCAGTCTGCTGCATTTGCGGTCCGCGGTCCGCGGTTCGAGTCCCGCCGACGGTGCGGTCAGGGCTTGATGCCGCACTCCCGTGACCTCGCCGGCGGGCGACGTGATGAAATTAATGCACCAGCCGCAATCCCCAACGCCACCTCGGAAGACTCCCGCCTGACTCTCGAAGCGCTCGGAAGGACCCCGGACGCGTGGACGCACAATGCCTGGCAAGCACAGTGGGAGTGGGACAGAGGACCAGGCGGCCAAAAGCGTTGTGAGCTCCAGAGTCGCTCTTGAGACTCTGGAGCTCAAAACCCGACCGCGATTTTGACCGCCTCCACCGGCGGTATGGCCCACTGTGCATCACAATGCCTCGCACTAAACCGGGCTGGCGCAGCTCACACGTCGAACGCGGCCTCATTATAACAACAGCGCGCCGTCAACGGCCCGGCGCACAGTGGGTCAGAAGACCGTTGAGGCGGCCATAATCCCGGACACGTTTTGAGCTCCAGAGTCGCTAAATGGGACTCGAATCGAACGTGTGACCCCACAAATGGATTCCTCGTTCGGAGAGCAATCCATTGGTGGGGTCACACGTTCGATTCGAGTCCCATTTAGCGACTCTGGAGCTCAAAACGCGTCTAGAATGTTGTCCGCCTCAACGGTCTTCTGACCCACTGTGCGGCAGTTTGACGCGGGAAGCAGGCAGCCTCCACGTCGTGGAGGACGGGCGGAAGCCGAGGTGCGTTACCCCCGGCCCCCTTCCCACGGTGCCGCGCAGCTCTCGCATCACCACCCCGTCGAACGGGCACCCCTAGAGTCCTATAGTTGGCAGAGTGCCGTCAGGGTGTCACAGCGGAGACGGATCCGCCATTGTGCAGCTCGCGCTCCAACCGCCCTATAGCTCGAGTTCGAGGCCCGTCTCGGCGACCCTTTTTCGCGGCGGTCGCACTCAGTTCGCGCTAAAGTCGCACCAGGTGGAGGGCGGAAATCGGTGCGAAAAATGAAACCTTTTCCTATCAACTTCGCACTGCCGGAACCAGTGCGAAACAAGGTTGAAAAGAGTGCGACCCAACACACTAAAATCTCCCTTCCTTTTTTGGTAAGGGCTCCTAAACCGTTTGAGTAAAGTGGGTAAAGTAGGCGAGCCGATTGTAGCTGCGGCAAAGACGCTCCATCTGCTCACCTACTATACGTACTTAACTCCAATGGTCTAGGAGCTAGAGCGCTTTCAAAAAGAGCTGCAAAATGGCGGCGCACAGCGGCGGACTGGCGGCTCTCTGCTAGCTATAGGACTCTAGGAATCCCCAGCCTGGGGCCTTGCCTGGGGCCTTGCCTGGCCTGGGACTCGGCCGGCCGGACCTCTTCACTTCACTGTCCTGAGCTCCCTCAGCCGGTCGTCGGCTCGAGTCTCCGCGTGGCGTGCACGACGCCGTGGGGCCCTCTTCAATGGACCCGTTCGGACCCCCGGGGGGAGGGGCAGAGAGCGCCCCCCTTCCCCCCCCCTCTCGCCGCTCCAGCGGGCCGGCCGGCGGGCCGCGGGTACTGCACCGTGCACGCTGGTGTGGGTGCGCGCCGTGTCCGCTCACAGTGGGCCGGAAGACCGGCGCAGGCGGCCGGGACTCTGGACGCGTTTTGAGCTCCAGAGTCGCTAAATGGGACCCAAACAGCACGTGCGATCCCACCAATGCGGCTCCCTCGTTCGGAGAGGAATCCCTACGTGGGGTCACGCGTTCGGTTCGAGTCCTTCTAAGCGACTCTGTACAGCTCAAAACGCGTCTAGAGTTTTGGCCGCCTGCGCCGGTCTTCTGGCCCACTGTGCTGCCCGGCGTGTCTGCGTCTGCCCGGCGAGCGCGACGCAGAGTGCAGTGCAGCTGAGAGCGGTCCCGTTTGCCATCCGACTTGCCGCGCGGCGCAACGCGACGTCCGCCTTCTTGCCTGCTTCCCTTGGATCCTCTGTGACACCCAGCGCAGTCATACGATTCCCCGAAGGAACGCGAGAGCAGACAGGCAGACTGACGAAAGGCTGGTCTCCCTGCTGAAAAATGAGTCGCTCCCGCTGATACAGCAAAAAGGGAACATACTTCATGTCAGATACTCATCTCGACGGACATCCTCGCTCATGGCTGACACAACAACACTCCACCATCACGGACCGGTCTTCTGGCCCACTGTGCGACTGAGGCGATCCGCCCGGACTGCAGCCCTTTTGGCCAAAATACACGGAAAAAAAAATCATTTGTTGTGGTGATCAGATTTGTTCGATAGGCTGAATCCGATGGCTGCAATCGAAAAGTCGATACCTACAACCAAAAGCTGGTTGCTACGACCGGCCACTTGTAAGAGGATAACAAACCCCAGCTCGGTTGTCCTCTTACAAGTGGCCGGTCGTCGGTCGTGGCACTACCAGCTTTTGGTTGTAGGTATCGACTTTTCGATTGCAGCTATCGATTTCAGCCTATCGAACAAAGCTGATCACCACAACAAATGATTTTTTTCCGTGTACGATGAGGCGAGCACTTCGACGCGTCCTAGTAGAATAATCCTGCCAGTGCAGGCCGAAGACAATCCTTATTGTCAGTGTCGATACAGAACTATCTTAACTGCGCATGACGTGAAAATCGGTCTTTTCTTGAAGTCGCCGCGACGCTCACACACTACATAAAACTACTTGCCGAAGAGTTTGTTAGAAAGTTTCATTCTTTTTTAAAGACGTGGACGTTATATTTCAGGGATATCGCGATTCACTGATTTGCAGTAAAGAGAGTTCATAACCAGTTTTAGCCACCTCTGCACACCGGTAAAACTAAAGCGCAGTATTACCCTCTGTTTTCAAGCGTAATCCGTTTACGCTTGAAATCAAGCGTAACAGGCTCATCCGCCAAGATTTCCCCTATCTAAATGCATGGGGGAATTTCCAGAGTATGCTTCATTTCAAGCGTAACGTCTTCAAGCGTAACTCTATGCTTGACTCAAGCATAGAGTTACACTTTAGTTTTCCCAGTGCAGTTAGGATTGTTTCGGATCTGCCCTGGCAGTTAGCAGTGTCTTGGATCTGCACTGACAGTTGCACTCTCAAGATCCTACTGAGATTTTTCTTCGTAATACGAACAAAAAGCTTAGTATTATGACAGCACAGCGAAGGTAGTAACTTATGGTGAAGGATTCTCAATAACTTATGACCAATTTCTTCGTAGTACGAACAAATTTCTCTGTATTATAATACATTTGTGTCGTAGAGTACTGAAAATCAGCTTAGTATTATAACAGCACGGCATTTCTCAGTAGGAAATTGGGAGTGTGGGATTATTCTATCAGGCGGCGTCGCCTTGATGACGGACCCTTCCGGGCGAGAGATCCGGCGGGCAACGATGACACTTTTGGGGCCACCTGTACAAGGTGCTCCACTAGGTGCTTCACATGACGCCGGATGGGGCCCACGGCCCCGCCGCATCCCAGTATGGGCGCGATGCATGCCGGCCGGGCAGCCTTCAGGGCGAGGGGCACGCCACATCACCGGGTCTCATTTGCCTCCCGCTCCCACAGCAACAAAAACAAAAACCAACAAACAGTAACACACAACAACAACAAGCTGCCGCCAATACTACTAGCGCCCCATGCGGTGCCCGGCGGCACACTGAGAGGCGTTTTCGTCTCTCTCTCTCTCTCTCTCTCTCTCTCTCTCTCTCTCTCTCTCTCTCTCTCTCTCTCTCTCTCTCTCTCTCTCTCGCACCTCCACGAGAGGCCCCGTGAGTGCGAGAGAGACAGAGCGACGACTCTCGGAAGGCCAGACGGCGAGCGAGCAGCATAAGCGTCACATCGGCAAGTGTTACGCATCCGGGCTCCAGAAACACAAACAAAAACCGGGCGGCGCGGCGCATCATGTCGGGGCGCCCCGTCCTTTGACGGATGCAGTGGCTGCGTCCGCGGGGCGGGAAGGCGCGTCGCCTCAGACGCGGCTCGCGAACAAAAGGAAGGAATGAGACGCTTGGCGCGCTGGGCAGGGCCCCGCGGGGGGCAGGGGGGAAGGGGGACATTATCCCTTCACGGAAAGCAAACAGGATGCACAGTTTATATTATCCAAGTACCCGCACCACCCTCCCCTCCGGCCGGGCCGGACCCGGCCGGGCCTGGCCGCCTCCACTTGCACACAAACAATCGGCCGGAATGAGAGCCGGCGGCCCTGGCGGCCCTGGCGGCCCTGGCGGCCCTGGCGGCCCTGGCGGCCCTGGCGGCCCTGGCGGCCCTGGCGGCCCTGGCGGCCCTGGCGGCCCTGGCGGCCCTGGCGGCCCTGGCGGCCCTGGCGGCCCTGGCGGCCCTGGCGGCCCTGGCGGCCCTGGCGGCCCGCAGCGCGCGTTGCTCCGTCTCGCGCCCCGCGAGTGCGAGGGGGACGCAGCGACGGCCGAGGGCGCTGTTCGGAATCGAACCGCTGCCCGGGGGCGGCCCATAAACAACTATAGCGGCGCCCATTTTCATCGCAGTCTTCCCTCTCTGTGATTGCGCGCACGAGCGCGGCGCGCGAGGCCCAGGGCGGCCGGTGCTTCTCTCTCGCTCACGACGAGAGGCAATGAATGAGCACGCGAGTCCATACTAAATACACTACGTACTGTGCAGAACTCTTCTACACTCGGAGACAACCCTAAAAATAACTAGGTACGGTGGTCACTTTCATTCATTTCCTTGACGCCTTTGGTAGAAAATCTTATGTCTAGAATTTTGTTTTCGTGTGAATGGTAAACTAGGTCAACGTTCACGGGCCGCGTCGGTTTTTGTCGACTCGGTGCCGCACGGTTTATAGGCGCAGAGTGAGTCCCACTCTGCAAATCGAAAAGCATACATTGTATGCTCTACCTGTAGCATGCCTGCAAGCACGCTCTAGCTAGCGCATGCCTGCCAAGCATGCACTAACAAGTGCATACCTGCCATATACACACTTACTGGAACATATATCTAGTGCATAAGAGATAGGGAGTTTTCTGCTCCAGTAAGCGTGTATACATGGCAGGTATGCACTTGTTGGTGCATGCTTGGCAGGCATGCGCTGGCTAGAGCGTGCTTGCAGGCATGCTCCAGGTAGAGCATACAATGTACGCTTTTAGATTTGTAGAGCATCCTTGAGACCTTCTCGAGCGCAGTTCGTTTCGGACGAATAATTACCCCACAGCCCCCATAAAGAGGGCCGCGCTCCTTCCCGGGCGGCCACAGTGGGCCAGAACACCGGCGCGGCCGGCCAAAATTCTGTAGACGCGTTTTGAGCTGTAGAGTTGCTAAATGGGACTCGAGTCCAGCGTGTGACCCCACCAGTGGATTGCTCTACCGAACGAGGAATCCATTGGTGGGGTCATATGTTCGGTCGTTCGAGTCCTGCAACACGACATCGACGACGACGGGCCTAAGACGCCGCCGCCGCCACCCAGGCCGGAGCGCGCGGGGCGAGGGGTGGCGCGGCGGAGGGGGCGGGGTGAGGGAGGGGGGGGGGGGTGCGGAGGGTGCGCGCCAAGGGGCGAGGGTAGCGCGCCACCCCTGCAGACCGACTGTGCTGGGCCGTCGGTCGGAGGGGAGGGCTGGCCAGATGTTGAGTCTGCTCGCACCGCAGCAGACTGATTCCGAGAGTCGTTTTCGTCGCTCTCTCTCTCTCTCTCTCTCTCTCTCCCTCTCTCTCTTTCTCTCTCCCTCTCTCTCCCTCTCTCTCTCTCTCTCTCTCTCTCTCTCTCTCTCTCTCTCTCTCTCTCTCTCTCTCTCTCTCTCTCTCTCTCTCTCTCTCTCTCTCTCTCTCTCTCTCTCTCTCCCTCTCTCTCTCTCTCTCTCTCTCTCTCTCTCCCTCTCTCTCTCTCTCTCTCCCTCTCTCTCTCTCTCTCTCTCTCTCTCTCTCTCTCTCATTCTCTCTCTCTCTCTCTCTCTCTCGCACTCATGGGGCGTCCCACGTAGGTGTGAGAAGGACGACGAAGAGCGACGAATAAGCGACTCTCGGAATGCCTGCTGCGGACTCAATTCACGAGGCGGCGGTGCGGTGCCTAGCCATGCCTGGCCTGGCCGGGGAGGCGGATGCCGCCCGAATTTGGACGCACAGTACCAAAACAAACCCAGAGTCCGCGCGCCGCGAATCGTCCCCGGCGAACCGGCCGCCCACTGTGCGTGCACTGTGCGTCGGGGCGAGACGACGACAGTCTTGCGATAACGGTGTCGCAGCGGCAGCCCTCGAGTGCGGGTGCGTTCAACTCACTTGTTGAGTCTGTCTCGCTTTTCTTTAAGTGCAACGTCTTGATCCGCCAGCGAGATATATCGCATATCTCACGACAGTCGGCCGGGCCGCCGCGCCTCGCCGGGGGGAAGGGGGTGGGGGGATTAGTGTGTAATTACACGCGTGCTAAGCGCTGCTCGGACGGACGGACAGACAGAGGGATGGATGGACGGATGGATGGACGGACGGACGGACGGACGGACAGACAGACAGACAGACAGACAGACAGACAGACAGACAGAAGGGGGCGCCGCGTCGTGACTGCATGCATTGCAGGGAGGTGCGTGAGAGGTCACAAGTAAGCTCGCTTATAATGTTAGCTCGGCCCTAACTCGGCCCTCCGGTGCCCCCCTCCCCTCCCCTCCCCTCCGCCCCCTCGGCGTGCCGCGCGCCCTGCGTCATAATCCTCGCGGGGAACCCAATAAAGAGGAGGGGAAAAAAATCTCAAGCGGCCTTAAAGCACTCGCTCCTCCTTCAAAACCTTCAAACGGCATTAACTATGAACAGCGGGGAAGCCAAAGGGCGCGGAGGGTGCGGCAGCGTCGGCGGCAGCCTCAACCCGAAGGGCCTGAAGGGCGTCCAGAGCCTGCCTTGTTATGAGGCGTACCTCGGCGGCGAGCGTTTGGACGGAGCGTACTTTCAGGGGAAAAAAATTTGTCCTTCTGCTCTACAAACTGAAGTGTGTCCTGTGCATCCACAGATGCATACCTACAAGTATACACATCTACAGATGCATACTTGGCTATGAGTACACATCTACAGATGCATACTTACCTGAGTACACACCTACACATGCATACGTTGTAGGTGTGAACTCAGCTAAGTAAGCATCTGTAGATGTGTACTTGAACGTATGCATCTGTAGATGTGCACTTGAAGGTCTGCATCTGTAGATGTGCACTTGAAGGTCTGCATCTGTAGCTGCATACTGAGTACACACTTCACGTAGTTTGTTAGAGTAGGCCGGAGAGCTGGCTCTGCCTGCATACAGACTGTAGGGCTAGATAGGCTTGTCGGACTCATTTTGCAGTGGGACTGGGCTTGTAGGGCCGCGCGCTGGCCTACGGCCGTAGGGCTGCGTGGCGCTGCGTAGGGCTTCATCTGCCCCGGCACGCCAGATCAATAGCCCGCGCAGAGCGAAGAGCCCTAGGCCCTTCGTCTCTGTACTTCGGTGGAAGCGAGACTTACCGACGTGGGATCGGTCGGCGCTGCTAGGCGCTGCGCAGCGCGGCGCCCTCCACCGCCCACGCGGCCCAGCCAATTAAATTAACTCCCAAACACCGCCGGCGTCCTTCCTAAACACCTCCGTAAAACGCGTATAAAACGTGGCGCCGGCGCGAGCTGCAGTCTCTCTGGCCCACTGTGCGGTACGTACGCCCCTGACGGCGGCGGGGCGACGCGGCGGCAAGAGGAAGGATGAAAAGCATCATCGTTTTAGAGGCGGGCCCGCATTCCCTCGTAAAGAGCTCGAGGAAAACCGCGCCGTTAAAATTCAAACAATAGTTGGTGCCTTGTTGCTGCACTGGACTACAGGGCGATAAAACGCGCGCAGCGGCCACATTCCGAATTTATAAACAAGTTGATCGCCGCGGCGCACAGTGGGCCAGAAGACCAGCGCAGGCGACCAAAACTCGAGACGCGTTCTGAGCTCCAGAGTCGCTTAAACAGGTCTCGAACCGACCATGTGACCCCACCAATTTACTCCTCTGTTGGAGAGCAATCTACTGATAGGGTCACACGTTCGGCTCGAGTCCCATTTTGGAGCTCTAAACGCGTCTAGAGTTTCGGCCGCCTCCACCGGTCTTCTGGCCCACTGTGCGGCGCCGCCCCGGGGCGAGGGCCGCCAAGGGCCTAGGCCGCCCTTACAGTGCCCTTACAGCCTACATGCGCGATGAATCACCTTTCTGTGGAGAGCAACGCTTGCTTGTGCCCTATGGCCGCGCGCCACCCCTCTCCCTCCCTCCCTCCCTCCCTCTCTCTTTCTTTCTTTCTTTCTTTACCTCATCATCCACTTGCTTCGTTTCCCTCGCCCCAGCTCACCCCAGCCGCACTGTGAGAAAAGTTTTCGTGTTTCCCGCTTCGTTGTAGATTTCGGTCGGGGTCGAAATACGCGTCTCGCTTTCTTGAGCACCGTGTGCCATAGCGCCGCCCCGCCAACAGGAAACAACTTCGGAAAGCACACTGGGGGACAATATTTTGGTCCAAACGGTGGAGGCAGTGACGGAGAACCGCACACTCAGAAAAAAAAACGTTTC
>CM060095.1:5665009-5677509 GCA_030522485.1 Stenchaetothrips biformis | reverse complement strand
CGCCCTGCGGCTCGCCGCCCCCTACCCTGGCCGCGGCCGAGTTCGTTGGGCCCGGTGGGGGCGGGGTGGGGCGGGGTGGGGCGGGGCGGGGCGGGGTGAGGCACGGCGCGGTCGATAGCCCCACCCCGCGGCGCCGCGCCGCGCCCCGCCACGCCCCGCGCTCAGCTTCAGCCTGAGCCGCAGCTGAGCCGCCCCGCCGCGCCACGCCGCCGCTGAGTGTACTACGCTCCCACGCCTCTGCCGGGCGGGGCGGGGCGGGGCGGGGCGGGGTAGGGTCGCAACGCCTAGACCACGCCGCCGCGCCGCCGGCCGCTGGCTGCAGGCCGTGCCCTCCTCGCGAGCTCTGCAGCGAAGCAAGCCAAGAGTCTCGGTTCGCTATCAAGATTCCGCCGGCGTTCGCCCCGCCAAGCCCACGTCCACGTGGCTCACCGCCCCGCCCCCCCCCCCCCCCCCCCGCCCCGCCCCGCCCGGCGCCACGACACGGCGCGGCAGAACGCCGGAAAAATGAGGACGGGGAGGAAAAGGGCCTAAAGGAGAGACAGGGCGGAGAGGCGGGTGGAAATGACACACGGGAGGATGGCAAGGAGGGAACGAGAGAAGGAACACGGAACCGCACACAATTTCTGGCATCGCTCCGAAACGGCGGGGGGAGGGGCAGGGTGGCCAGGCAAACACAGGGGAAAAGTGGACGAAGAAGAGGAAAAACGTTGCCGGGGGAGGAGTCATCGAGACGGAAACGTCGAACGGAGCGTCCAACTCCATCTAGCTTCTTTCATAACACCGCCAACTGCGGTGTGGCTGAGCGTGGCGCTGCCCCACCCCTAGGGCCCGGGGGCGGCCGGGGGGCGGCCGGGGGCGGCCGGGGGGCAGCCACGGGGAGGGTGGTGCAGGCATGCGCGGTGGGGCGCCCTGCCCAGCGCGTGTCGGGGGCAATGGGCTCCAAGGGCCTAGCCAAGGGCTCGGCTTGGCCGCGGCTTCGCTCGGTAACGGCCAGACGAGCAGCCCTTCAGCCCTTCAGAGGACCGGCCGCCCCCTCGTCCTTGCCAGACACACAGCAGAGGGTTAAGGGCTGCCCGCGCGTATGTATGCAAAACATACACGTGCGTCCAGGGAAAACTGTGCCCGTTTTCTGTGCAGCGCGAAGGGCGGGGGGAACGTGTGCGAAAAAGGGAACCGGGGGGAAAAAAAGCCTCTCATTTGGGAGCCGGCGGTGTTTGAACCTCGGCCCGCTACGTGAGGCGCTTTTCGAGCAGAGCCCGCGCCCATGCTCCCCGGGGGGCTTCTGATTTCAGCCACAGGACAATTTGCATGTTTCCACCGCACGAACCAAAGGGACCCAAACGGTCTCCTCCCTGGGCAGCGCGGTGTCGCTCCTCGCTCCCTCGCAGCAGGCTGTCTCTCTCGCACTCATGGGGCGTGCCGTGCGGGTGCGAGAGAGACAGCGACGCCCTGCTGGCAACCTGCCAGGGGGCGCGCACTTCCAGCCGCTTCCTGGGGCGCTGGCCTCCAGGCGACGCCGATGACGGTCGCTCTGTCTCTCTCGCACCTAAACGGGACGCCGCACGAGTGCGAGAGAGACAGAGAGAATCTCGAAATCAGTCAGCTGGTCGATACTTGCCGCACAACGTGGCCCAAATGTCCCCATTTATGACTTGGCTTTCAAGGAATCGTTTGGAAACGCCAGTGAAACGCCGCCGGCGGGCGCACTGGCAGGCGGTCCGCCGAGGAGGGTGGGTCGCGGCCGACACTTTTTCCCGGAACGACACATGGGACAGGTATTTCACACCCCATTCGCCGAGCCCTCCACCGTGACGGTCGCCAGCACGCAGGTGGTGTCGAGGGACCGTCACCGAGGAACAGAAACAGAGAAAATGAAACGCATGCGACACTCACTGTTCTTCTCCCGGGCGCCGGCGACGACCTGCTGGTGGTGGCCGTGGTGCTGGTTGTGGTGCTGCGGGTGCGGCTGCGGGTGCGGCCGCGGCCGCTCCTCCGCGTCGCCCTGGTTGGTGATGATGACCCAGAAGTCGATGACCTTCTCCGGCGCCAGCTCCTCGTAATCCCACTTCTTCTTGACGCGCACCGAGCCGTCGCCGTCCACGGTGACCCAGGGGTTCGGGTCGCGGATCTTGAACGACTCCTTGTCCGAGTCGCGGTCCAGCGCGAACACGATGCGGCCCTCCGTCTCGCCGTCCGCCTCGCCGAACTCGATCTTCTTGGTGGGCCGGACGGCGCGCGTGGTGCGGCGCTTGGTGATGCGGTGCCGCGGCCGCTGCTGGGGGCGGGCCACGCGGTGCGGGGGCGGCGAGGGGGCGGGCAGGTCCACGGAGTTGAGGTCCACGGCGCGGTCCGAGTGGAAGTCGATGCGGACGCGCGCGGGGCTCTCGGCCTCCAGGCTGTCCGGGTGCCGGACGTCGTGCGCCTCCACGAACACCTCCACCTCCACGTCGCGCGGCGGCTCGGCCACGAGCAGCAGCTCGCCGGTCTGCGGCACCACCACGACGAGCCTGGACGGCGCCGAGAGCGCGTACGCCACGTGGTCGCCGTCCGCGTCCGTGGCGGCCACCTTGCCGATGGTGAGGAAGCGGCCGCGCGGCGACGTGGCGTTGTCGGCGAACACGGAGAAGTGGTAGTCCTTGCTGACGAACACGGGCCGGTTGTCGTTCTGGTCCAGCACGGCGACGCGCACCTGCGCCCGCGCGCGCGACACGCCCAGGCCGTCCTGCGCCTGCACCGTCAGCGTGTAGGCCGGCACCTGCTCGCGGTCCAGCGGGCGCGTCGTGACGAGGCGCACGCCCACCGGGGTGCTGGAGGCGCGGCGCCACGCGCCCAGCACGCCCGAGACGACGCCCTCCAGGATGCCGGGGTTCTCCTCCTCCTCCACGAAGACCTGCTCCAGCGCGAAGGCGTCGCCCACGTTGCCCTCCACGATGGAGTACTGCAGCGGCGCGCCGCCAGCGCCGTCACCGTGCGCGGCGAGCGCGGGCAGGCCGTCGACCAGCGCGCCGGCGGGGACGTTCTCGGCCACGGCGCCGCCCTCGTACACCTCGTGCGGGAAGCGCGGCACCTGCCGCCGGTCCATCACGTACAGGTGCAGCGTGTGCGTGGCCGTGGCGTTGGCCGTCTCCTCCAGCACCACCAGGTTGACGGGCCGGTTCAGCAGCGGCGACAGGTCCGACGTGGTCATGAGCTCGCCGCTGTCCAGCACGGCGAAGTACTGCGAGAAGCCCGTGTCCAGCAGGCGGAAGTGGCGCTGCCGCGGCGCGCGGTCCGTCACGATGGCGTTGGGGTGGTGCTGGCCGTAGGCCGGGCCGCGGCCGTGCTGCAGCGAGTGCGCGTCGGGGCGCGCGGCGGGCGGCAGGAACTGGCGGACCGTGTAGCCGGGCTGGGCGTCGTGCGGCACCACCGACACGGCCAGCACGCCGGGCACGGCGGCCAGCGCCGCCAGGCCCAGCAGCAGCACCAGCAGCGGCGGACGCATCCTGGGGCAGCCCATGGCTAGTGCATAGCGACCTGCAACCACAACGGGAGCCGCATTAGCAAGGAATAACAGTCGCACGGTGGGACAGGAGACCGAGGGGTCCACCACTCAGCTCAGGAGTGTACACAGGATTACTGACTGCACTCTAAATTGGACATGCCCTGAAACTGGGCGCCTTTGTCGCCTGCACCACTTTTTAGGGTGTCCATGGCGCCCAGTTTCTGGGCACCTTTGTCACACAATCTCCACTGCGAATGAAAGAGTCTTGATCAATACCCAATTTTGGGTGAGGAACACTTTATCACCCGAATTCGGGTGAGGAAGGCTTCCTCACCCAAATTTGAGTGATAAAGAATTCCTCACCCAAAATTTTAGTCATGATCATGACTCCTTCATTCGTAGTGTCAGGGTCCACAAATCATCAAGCAACTTGCCTACACCCATGGCTTGGAAGCGCCAAAGGTGCCCGAAATCTGGGCACCTTGGTTGCCCAGAAAGTTAGGCACTTTGGAAGCCCCTATCCGTGCTCCATCATGGGAGAGGGCTGGTTGTGGCACGATTTGAGGACCCTGAGACTAGGAGACAAAGGTGCCCAGCAACTGGGCGCCATAAGCACCCTAAAAAGTGGGGCAGGCGACAACGGCGCCCAGTTTCAGGGCATGCCCAATTTAGAGTGTACCATTGATTACCTACAAAAATACTCAAAAAACTCTATAATTTTGGGCAGTTAAGGGCATTTACGGCCTATTTTCATTAGAAAAACCCCCAAAAGCCGATAAAAACAGCGGAAAGATCCAGTTTCGGCATGTGATTACCAATGATTACAGGACGGAGTGTAACACACGATTATACCAGAGTGGTGGACCCCTCGCAGGAGACGCCCTCTTTTGGCGGGAAATTAAAAAAAAATAAAATTGTTGGGATTTGTCGCTGGCTGCCTACAGTATGGTCAAATATGTCTGTATACGTAGGTGTAGTATGTCTGTCAAAACCTCGGAATAAGCCGATTATAGGAGCTGTCTCGTGTTTTGTAGTACAGATTCTAGTTGACGTGTCCAGGACGGCCGGCTATGCGTCTCTGAAATCCTCTGGTCTACTTCCTACACGAAAAATCAACGAGAAAGAAAGCCCGTATAAATCGATCACAGGTCGACGCGGCAAAGCACATACAAAATGATCCAGAAGAAACGAGAGGAGGGAAAAAAAAGCCCTGCACCCAAAACGAGTTTAACCTAATGAGATGCGAGGCACCCAGACACAGATACTAGTACTCGGCCCTCCCTCCCCGCCCCGTGGGATGCATCTCCCCCCCCCCCCCTTTCTCTATACGCTAATCACTTCCCGTCCCAAGCGCCTCCCAATTCAAAGCCTCCTCCGAGCCGGGTTGTCGGACAGGGCCGTGCTGGCCGTGCTAGACCCGTCCTCGGACCTCTGGACTGATGTCTGGACATCCATTGAACCTCTCAGGAGGGTGCTGGGCCGGCCGGCCGGGCGGACGCCAAGCGTGGGGCAAGTATCTCACCGGCCAGCCGGGGGAGCGGCCGTAAGCCGCGTGGCTGCACTCTAACAGACTTGTCGCGTTTTGAGCTCCACCCTCTCAAGATCCTACTGAGCTTTTTCTTCGTAATACAAACGAAAAGTTTAGTATTAGGACAGCACAGCGAAGGTAGTAACCTATGGTGAAGGATTCTCAGTAACTTATGAACAATTTGTTTGTATTACGAACAAATTTCTCTGTATTACCCTACATTTGTGTCGTAGAGTACTGAGAATCAGCTTAGTATTATAACAGCACGGCATTTCTCAGTAGAAAATTGGGAGTGCAGAGTCGCTAAAACAGGACTCGAACCGAACGTGTGACCCCACCAATGGATTCCTCGTTCGGAGAGCAATCCATTGGTGGGGTCACACGTTCGATTCGAGTCCCACGGCGGGGTTCTGTCTTGCCACGGCCAACCGCCCTCCTGGTTTAAGGCGGGTCCCTGAGACTCCCCGGCAGATGCCCTGAGATGGGGGGCTTAATAACACGCTCATGACGAAGCCTAATGCGATCACGGTCGAGTGGACCGACACGGCCACGGGGTGCAACCACTTTCAATTGGCGTGTTTACCTCGCGCGGGGGGTTTTCAATTTAATTATCGAGTCGTCAATAATCGAATAACCGATAAGGTTCGGCGTTCCGCCGGCCAGCCCAGCGGCTCCGCTCGCTCCCCGCTGGCTCGGGGTCAGCGCCCAGCCGCCGAAAGGAATTCTGCTCTGTCTCTGTCGCACTCGTCGGGCGTTCGAATGGAGTTGAAGACGTTGAAGGTGCTCACGTCACGGCACGCAGAAGCATAGCACGCCGCACAGTGGGACACAGCAGGCGGTCAAAACTCAAAACGCGTCTGGAACTTTGGCCGTCTGCGCCAGTCTTCCGGCCCACCATGGAGTCCGAGGGGAATGCACTCGTGTATTAGTCGGGTCGCTCAATCCGTAATAGTGCGCGTAATTGTTCGCGTAATATTAGCGTAATAGCCGAAATTGTCATGATTTTGCCTGTTTTTTTGGTTGCTTTGGGCTGTTTTAGGGTTTGTTTTAAGCTTTTTTCAGGCAAATTTCAACCATTTTGAGGCGTAATAGAGCGTAATAGCGTATTAGTCGGGTCACTCGTTTTGAGAGTGCATACCCCCTCGATGGAGTCACAGATATAGGGAGTCGCAGGGTTGGTGGTGGTCAACTTCTAAAACAAATTACGTGCTCTGCCGTACGTCGAAAAGTTACATGGTGGTCTCTAAATAACCATGATATAATAAGGAAGACAGCTGCATGGCTCTTTTATTAGTTTTTGGCTGGTGAAAAAATTGAGGACTTTTTAAAGTCGTGTCACTAGGTATCATAGAATCGTGGGAGTGAGACGGATTGCATTGAGTCGTTTCTTAAACACTTTTTGGTCAATCTACATTATTATCTGAAGATGTTTATCTTCCTATGCCATTAATTTATGTAATTTAAGACAACTATGAAGGCCGATTACCTAAATATTGCCTATTTATATTTTCCTGCGCAAGAATATCGGACCTCTCTCTCGCACGATTCTCTGGAACCTGGTGACAGCCAGCGCCACCTAGCGACTCCCTTACCTGTGACTCCATGGGCCCACTGTGCAAGCCCAACCTCCTACACTCCCAATTTTCTACTGAGAAATGCCGTGCTGTTATAATACTAAGCTGATTCTCAGTGTTCTACGACACAAATGTATGGTAATACAGAGAAATTTGTTCGCAATACAAAGAAATTGGTCATAAGTCACTGAGAATCCTTCACCATAGGTTACTATACCTTCGCTGTGCTGTCATAATACTAAACTTTTTGTTTGTATTACGAAGAAAAAGCACAGTAGGATCTTGAGAGTGCATAGGTGGAGGGTGCTCACGTCACGGCACGCAGAAGCATATCGTGAGCACGCGACACAGTGGGCCAGAAGACCTACTCAGGCGGTCAAAACTCAAAACGCGTCTGGAATTTTGGCTGCCTGCGGTCGCCTTCCGGCCCAGTGTGCAGGCCCAACTTCCCGGGTGAGTATACTGCACGTGCCTCGCACAGTAAGGGGACGTCCATTAATTACGTTACGCACTTAGGGGGAGGGGGTATCCGTTCAGCGTAACGCTGCGGTACATGGGGGGACGCGGGGGTCTAAGCTAGCGTAACGTTACGCTTAACACATTATATTTGAGAGCACATCTTAGACGTACTACACACTAAAATCTTGTGGACTTTTTAATGCATAATTATGCATGCACAGAAACGTACGTAAGGTGTGAATAATATTATGCATCACTGTGTACATTTTATGCAAGAAGATGCACAAAATGTACACAATGATGCATAATATTATACACACCTTACGTATGTATCGGTGCATGCATAACTATGCATAAAAAGTGCATAATTATGCATTAAAAAAGTCCACAAGAGTTTAGTGTGTAAGAGTTAATAAGAGTAAAAATAGTGTTTAGCAAAGAAATTTTGCGTAACGTTACGCCTCGAGAGGGGGTGGGGGGTTCTGGCCCAGGGTAACGCCGCGTTACATGGGGGGAGGAGGGGGTCAAAAAGTGTCGAAAAGTGCGTAATGTAATTTATGGACGGCCCCTAAGTCAGAAGACCGTCGAGGCGGACAAAATTCTAGACCCGTTTTGAGCTTCAGAGTCGCTAAATGGGACTCGAATCGAACGCGTGACCCCACCAATGGATTCCTCGTGTGGAGAGCGATCCATTGGTAGGGTCACACGTTCGATTCGAGTCCCATTTAGTGACTCTGGAGCTTAAAACGCGTCTAGAGTTTTGGCCGCCTCAACGGTCTTCTGACCCACTGTGCCTCGGTGCGCATAGCGCACCCCACGCCGTCGGCCATGTCGGCGGTCAGCGGGTCGGCGCCCCGATCGCCACATCGCCCCGCAACTCTTTCTCATTAGGTCCTCAGCGGGAGGGATGGGAAAGGTGGGGGGGGGGCGGAGCGGAGGGGAGGAACTCTCGAGGAAACTACTTGCCGTCAGTCAAGTCAACCTATCATCAAAGAGGAGCCGGCAAAAGGAAGCGCGCGGCACTGTTGCCAAAGTGGGGCCTGCCATGCCCGCCATGGACGGGTAATCACGGGGATCGAGAGCCGGCAGAGCTGGCAACACCAACGCACACACACGCTTCCCGCACACATTGGCACTCACACACGCCCCCCTCGTGCGCGTACTACTCTTACACTCCACGCACACACACACACGTACACTAACACACGCACGATCCCGAAACTAATTAATCTAATGCCGCAGTTCAAACGGTTCGACATGGTTAATAGCAGGGGGAGCTGCTGCCGGGGCTCGGCATTCGTTCCCAGGGAGGCAACGCGCACGACGCGCGGAGAGCGCTCCGTCCAAGTCCAGCCGTAACGGCGCCGACACTGTGTGCGCAGTGGGCTGGTTCGTCTCGTCGGTCTCGTCCAGGGTGGTAGTACAGTCACTGGCCATGGCTGCTGTCAAGGTGTCAAGGCGCAACGGGGCGGCGCCGAGGGCACGGGGTGGACAGGTAAGGGAAGCAAAGGTGCCGGTGACACCGTGCCACGACACGCTGCCACGCTGCCTGTGACACGGCACCGGTGACACGACGCCTCCGACACGCTGCCTGTGACACGACACCGGTGACAGGACGCCGGTGACACGACGCCTCTGACACGCTGCCTGTGACACGACGCTGACACGCTGCCTGTGACACGGCACCGGTGACACGACGCCTCTGACACGCTGTCTGTGACACGGCGCCGGTGACACGACGCAGGTGACATGCTGCCTGTGACACGACGCCTGTGACACGCGACACGCCTGTGACACGGCACCGGTGACACGACGCAGGTGACATGCTGCCTGTGACACGGTCTCTGTGACATGGTCGCTGTGACACGCTGCCTGTGACATGATGGCTGTGACACGCTGCCTGTGACACGGTGCCGGTCTGTCCGCACCGGCGGCGCGTTGCTGTCACATGGCATGCCCTGCCGGTGTCAGCGGGCTGGGTGTCAGTCCCGTGTCAGCGCCGTGTCAGTCCCGTGTCAGCGCCGTGTCAGTCCGTCGGGCAGGGCGCGGTCCGGCCGGCACGCCCCCCGGCACCACGCCGACGTCCAAACCGATGGATCGATGCGGCAATAGTAGTCGGCGAGATTCAGAGTGTCGGAAAGTGCGGCGGGGCTACACGGCGGCACGGTGGGCACGGCGCCATGGCATGGCGGCAGACCCACGCTGCACCCCTCGAGGGGGAGGCTCGGCGCGCCCCGCCAGGGCGGCGGCAGGGCGGCCAGGCCGGGGGGGTGGAGCAGCAGGCAGGGCCCCACCTTTTCCACTCAGCCGGGGCTGCTGGTAATCCAGGGGTTATCCAAGTTATCCAAGAGCACAGTGGGCACTATCACATACACTCAGTCACAAAAGCACTCGCGGTTCGCGGACCCACGGCCCCGTGCGGGAGGGGTGGGGGCGGCGCGGGGCGACGGAGGCGCTGTCGTCGCGAGAGGCGGCAGGGCCGGGCGCTGCGGGACCCTGCGCGCGGCGACGTGAACGGGCCGGGCGAGCAGCCTCCACTGAGCCGGCCCGACAGAAGAACAACTGAAGTTCGCCGGGCCACTGCGCGCTCCTGCCGCGCAGCCGAGCCCCGCCCCCCCGCGCGGCCGCCCCGCCCCGCCCGCCACCCCGCGCCGCAGGACGCGCACCGCTCCCCCCCTACTCCCCCTTCCCCTCCCCGACGCGGTACGCTCGCTACGCTGCGGCGCCGCGCGCGGTGTGGAGCGCGGAGTAGCGCGGGGAAGGGAGTAGAGAAGAGATCCTCCGGAATGCGTGGTGCCGGTAAAGCGCGCATCGCACGGTGGGTCAGAAGACCGTTGAGGCGGCCAAAATCCCAGACACGTTCTGAGCTCCAGAGTCGCTAAGTGGCACTCGAATCGAACGTGTGACCTACCAATGGATTCCTCGTTTGGAGGGCAATTCATTGGTTGGGTCACACGTTCGATTCGACTCCCATTCAGCGACCAAGGAGCTCAAAAGGCGTCTAGAATTTTGGCCGTCTCAGCGGTCGTCTGACCCACTGTGCCTCGTCACTGTACTGACTGCACTGCCTGCAGACTGATTCCAAACCGAGAGTCGTTCTGGTCGCGCTGTCTCTCTCGCACTCATGGGCCGTCCCGCCTGGGTGCGAGAGAGACAGAGCGACCGAAACGGCTCTGGGAATCTGTCTGGTGACCGGGCCGGCCTAGCCGGCCTGCACGCCCGATCGGGAAGCAATCGATTTTTACTCGACTCGAGAGCGAGTCGCCCTGGTCCTAGTCAGTCCTCTCCTCTCCCCTGGCGGCTGCACTTCCCTCTGCGATCGCACTTCGCCCCTTGCGGGCGGATGAGTCAGACGCGGCGGAGGGGAGGGAGGGGAGGGGGAAGCCCAGAGACAGACAGAGGATCTCCCGGGAAGAGGAGGGAATCACCGGAGACGTCCTTGTTTGGAATCACTACGCAGCAAACTGATTCCGCTAAGCGTTTTATCTCTCTCTCTCTCTCTCTCTCTCTCTCTCTCTCTCTCTCTCTCTCGCATAATCTATGTAAAAATTCTTTTGACTTTAATTTTAAACTTCAAATCTTCTTTTCTTTTCATTCTTTTTCAATTCAATTTTCTACTTCAATGAAAAATGTGTAAAAATAAATTCAAAAATAAAAACAAATTGTTAAACACGACCCCCCCCCCCACTTTGCCCTTAATAAAAACGCCTAAAGGTAGGCAATTTGCCGCACAATCCGCCTGTAAGTGGGCAAAAAGCGTGACATGACCCCCTCCTTGTCTCGACTAGATACGCCACTGTTGACCCCCTAGACGTAACGACATCCCTTGCCCCTTTTCCAGACCAGTCGTTGATTTTCGCGCGCAGTAAACTCTCGCCTTTCGGCTTTTAGAGATGATGCAGAAAGGTGACAAAATGAGTGACACTCACTGCTCCGCCCCCGCAGCGCTACCAGCTTGTAAGTACCGGAGGCCGCGGTACTATGATTGGCCGTGACGCTCCCCTCTCGGCCTCGCCCTCTCTGCGGTTGGACGGCGTTATCGCTGAGGAGGGAAGAACGAGGATTGGCCAGAGATAAGACAAGGCGGCGGCTTATGGCCCCGGGACACCAGAACACAACGACGACGACAACCAACCACCATATTCGCCTCGCCTTGATGGAGTCCTTAGTGCCGATGCAGACTGCCGATTGCACGGATTGCCGTGGCGCAAGGCGGGTCGCGTGGCAGCCCTCAGAGGAGCGCGGCAGAGTGATTCTCACGGCGAGAAGAGCAATCTCGTTGGCAGTGAAGTATTAAGGGCCGAAAAAAATTTCTCAAATGCACAACATGCAAGTGCAACCTTTATTGACAGTCCCATAAGGACATCTAAAAGCAAAAGGAGTATAAACGTGAAAAATATTGATGCAAAATTATATGTCCCTGAGAGCAAAAAGGACAGAAACATTGATATATATGCATAAAAATTCTTACAATAGGAGGGGTAAAATGGAGAAATATTGATACAAAAATATAAATTTATGTATGGTAAAATGCCAGAAAATAATTGACATTTACATAAAAATACAAGTTTACACAGACAATTTGTTAAAAATCACAACACTGATTGACAGCAAAGTAGAAAAATATTGATCAAATTTGATTAAGATGCCAGAAGACAGTTTACAATTACAGAATTCATAGCTTACACAGTCTACATCCATGGTTCCCAACCATGCCATGTCTTAAACAATACATTTTCATCTGTTGCTAGGTCAATGAGGCATTGAACTTGTTGTCTGGGAGTCAGACCTTCATTTCCAAGTGTGGCTCTAATGTTGACACTGGTATGTCCCTTAAGTGTGCTGAGGTAAGCTGTTCTGAATTCACGGTGTAGATTGCTTTCAAGATCTTCACTAAATACAACCACTGGGTTAATCCCTTTGAGCTTTTGTTTGACTTGCTGGATTTTTAAAGCAGGTAGCCAGGATGGGTTATCTGAAATAAATGAAAAGTATGACATAGTAATTTTTCAATTGTACATTTAACATAAATTTAAAAACACACACACACCAAAACAAAAAAAAACTTGCCTTCATTGTAAGCAAAATTTTTTCTTGCCATGACCAGCCAATCTAAGGAGGGTTCTTGAATGAAGACCTGCATTGTGGCGACCAAAACTTCTGGATCAGCTTGTAGTGCTCTTAGTGCACGGACCATAGTCTCTTCAATCAATCCTAGTCAGACAAAATAGAAAGTCAGCACCGGGGGGTAAGGAGAAAGAGCGCCTTACTTAGTTGTAGATGAAATACACTGTGCTCAAGTGACATTTTATGTCAGTTACATCTTGAACATAAAGTTTTGCTTCAAAACCCCTACCTGAGGTGCCATGTGGGAGGGCAGCATGCACAATATGAGGAGTCAGCCTGAAAGGCACAAGTTCTGGGACAGGAAGAAATTGAGTGGCTGATCCAAAGGCGT